>JAMKCH010046477.1:0-19929 GCA_023653785.1 Ophioderma brevispina
AAATAGGGAAAGCACACAGCCTTGTTTGAGACCTTCATCATACAAAAAAGTCAGTATAATGTCACCAAATTCAATGTTACATTGGACATTTCATAGAGACTGTTTAATAAATTCCAAATTTCTTCCCCATACCCAAATTCCAAGCAACCGAGAGAAGACCACAGTGAACTGTGTCCAGTTTAATAACCAGTTTGCAAAGTTTCGGTTTCCTGTGTGTTTCATGGAATTTTTTCAAAACTGATACGTGAAGTAGGGCTTTTTGAAGCCAGTTACTTATAGACGACACTTAGACACCACAATGGAACGTTGCCAACTAGTAGCAAGGACCCCCCTCAAAAATATTTTTAAAATGGCACCCAAGTTTGATACCAGTTGCATTTTTGTTTTTTTGTAATTTGGAATTTTTTACTTTTTGCGACAGCTATATCTCTACCAACGAAGCTGATATAAGTTGTAAGATTAAACACTAGGTAGTATGTTAACATTAGCTATCCCAGCCCAATTTGGAAGTTATACACTTTACTTTTTTGACTTATGGGCCCCCCCAAAGTAAGGTCAGAGTGGTTTTGAGCCATTTTGACCCCCTTTATTTTTAAAATTGGGGCAAGGTGTATTTTTTCTGTTCACATATTTGCAATCTGCAGCACAAGTATCCAGAATGCCAGTTTGAAGGATCTGAGGGTGTAGTTCTTGACTTTTGGCTCTGAAATTTGAAGTTCACACGTACATGTTTTTGAAGTGACCCCCTCAAATTAAAATTGCCTGTAGCGTGAAAACGAAAAGAGATACAGAGCTCAAATTTTTGCATCGTTAAGTTTCTCATGAATATCTTTCAATCCACCAAAAAGAAGAAATCCTGAGGTGATGGTGTCCTCGATTTTGTTGAATGTGGCATGGAATGACCCTATTATAATTCTTATTATGATTTAATTATTATTAATTATTATTATTATTAATTATTATATTATACTTATTTATATTATTATATATTTGGTCGACCACATGTGGAGATTGTTTTTGTCCATAACACTAGAAATGTTTTATTTTATAGCTCAAAGGAAACTTTCCCGGGCCCTGCATGATAAAATATGAACTTCTCCCTGATAGCAAATCTAATTTCCCAGGGGCATTATCATTGATAAGGGGGTATCCTCCGTGACCAAACATAAACAGAAAGCACCCTAAAATGTATTTTTGAAGCTGGAATTGCACCCTAAACAGATCAGTACCGTTACTACAGTTAGCTACCCTAACAAGTTTCCTATACCTGTACCTATTTCCTATACCGACGGAGGCGTTATTCTACAGGTTCACTAATCGAACATTGTTTTTTATACATGTAGCTCTATTATTCCAAAAGCCCTTCATTTATCCAAAAATAATAAGGTCGTGTTTTTGTTTTTGTTTTTGGTGTTGCTTGGATTCCTAACTGCTATATACTAAGCTTGCATTTTCGAAAATACACCCTTTTCTTAATTTTTGGTGATTTTTAGACCTTTTCACGTAACGTGCATGCCTGATGCCTGAAAAAAAAACCCCTTTTTGAAATACGTATAATTCATAAGGTCTATCATCACTTCGTTCAATTCAGTTTCGTCTATAGTCAATACTTTGGTCTAAACTTGGGATTTATTGCCACATACACTGCAAAACAGTGTTTTAACGTGGTGCAAATTATTGTTTTATAGATTTGACAGTTTAATTCCTAAACCTTGGCATCAAATGTATAAACACCTAATGTCAAATTCCCTAACATGTTGAATTTTAAACATGCTTAGATATAAGGTGTTTAGATTATTAACACCTTTCGAAATGTTTAGAAACTTGGTGCAAAATAGTGTTAAGTGTTTAATTTCTAAGCACTGTTTTTGCAGTGTATGTTTAACCATAGTTTTATATGTCACTTGATCTTAATATTTATTATCAGAGTCTCAGATAGAATTATTCTAATTACAGAATTACTTCGTTTGCGACAGATAGACATTTTTGAGGCTTAAACTATTCACAATTCAACACAGGTCTGTTTGGCTTAGCTATTTACCAATGCACCGTGTAAAAATTCTCAAAATGTTTGAAAAATTGGGTTCGCTCTTCAAAAAAAATGTGCTACTATGCTTTGTTATGCATTTTTGCGGGTGTTTTATTTTTTCCTGAACTTTCTTCATTCAATAAGTTTCAATTTGCTATTCCTCTACCTTTTTTTTCACAACCATGGCAGACATTTTTCAAGGGGGTGCAATTGCCTATCCCTCTACCTGTTCGTTTCAACCATGCAGACATTTCAAGGGGGGTGGGGGGTAGGCGTGAGAAGGCATATATTTACGGCTCATCATAAAACACATTACAAGGTGACCTCGGGTGACGTTCCCGGGGTAATACTATCAATTTAATGTGTAGTGTTAATTTTCCTGACCTCATTGATGAGGGGCAAGATTTAGACTCAACTTTTTTTCAGGTAGGGGATGTGTGCGCCCCGATTTCCGACTTGGGGGCTGTGAACTGGATTTTGTTCTCCGAAAGTAGTGGGCTGGGAACTGAAATTTTGAAAATTTTGCAGGCTTGAGAGCTTAAATTTGGCTAAATTGCCAGCTCTAAAGCAAAATTTCCTGAAAAAGGGGGACGATTAAAGCAATAATGAGCACATTTTTTTGAAGGCGCCCCCAATTTTTCAAAAATTTGGAGATTTTACACGGTTTTTTGGCCATTGGTAACTGGCTATAAACTATACCTGTTAATGGTTAAGCTCGAAAATGTCTATTGTCACAAACAAGGAATTTTGGTACTAGAATAATTAGTATCGGGGATCCCCGAGAATAATTCAACGGCTGCTGGAAACGGCCCTTCCAATGTAAATAGCTGGGAAATATCGCATGTACTTGTCTACGCTCCTCCATTAGTTGTTTTTAAAGTTCGCGCAAGTCAAGTAGAGGTTCTTTTCTCGAGTGGCACTATTTCATCTGGACGGACATAAACATAGCTTTCCAGCTCTGCCGTTAAGTCAATCCTGGATCCAATTCTAATTACAAACATCGCTTATTTTGTGATAAATATGCATTTTTTATCATTCTCGTTCCGCAGTTTATTTTTTCCTAGACATTACCAACGTACAGTGCAAAAATATCAAATTTTGAAATTGGGGGCCCTCTTCAAAAATGTTCCAATATTGCTTTAAGAACTGAATTATGGGGTCTTAGGAACTGCGGGGAGAGACGCGAAATGAGCGGGGTCTTAAGGGCCGCACATACGGTTACCCATATATACCTTTTTCCAATGTAAGGCCCCCAATAATGAGTGGAATTAGTGGTGTCAGGGACTCTTTTTTCTTTTTTTTTCTTTAATCTCTTTTTTCTTTTCTTCTTTCCTTTTTTTAATTTTTTCTCTCTCTCTCTGTATTTAAAGGGCATTTCGTGATACCACAGCCTCGTCCCGCCACTTACCCCTAAAAAAAGTGAGATTTTTATATCTCTGAACCGTTAGCCTTATTACCATGTTTACCAAATCTTACTCAAATTCGGTCGTCTCTGTACGAAATTCGGCATTTTGTATTTTTCTGTGGCGTAAACGGACAGAAATTACAGCCCGGGACCGTGGGAACAAACATTTGCTCATAACCCAAACGCGAGATCGGGAGCAACTCAATTTTGTGAATAAGCTTTTCTCAGGAATATCTAATGCCCATGAATAAAACAGAAGGTGCTGGAACACTGAATGCACCTTCAAATCTTAAAATAGTGTCGACGGATACGGGGAATCGGGGATCATTCGATCGAAAGACTGAGATTCCTAGGGTGTCCATATTCATGGGGGCGATATTAGGCTATGGGGCATGTCCTTCTCTGCTGTTGTTTTGTTGTCTCCCTCGGGGGCTAGGGGCAACCAGTGTAAATTCATAATAAATTATTAACACATATCATCGGTCTGTTCCCAAAATAAAACTGGCCATTTTCTTGAAAAAGATAAATGTCACGTTCAATTTCATTTCCCATATTTCAGTGACTAGTGGATAACATAGACTTCAGCAAACAAGGAGTTAAGATATTCAATCACCGGCCCGGTATGCGGTTGTAGAAAACACTTTCATATTCCTCTTTCCTCTGGAGGGCTGACCATTGTTATATTGTTGCGCACTAATAATTTCAGCTGTTTACCGCTCTCCGTTTTTTTCAGGACAAAAATACATAACCTCATTCACAAATATTATAAAACATTGAGCGTCTATGTGGCGTGTTCAATTAAACTTTGGCATGTTGTTTCATCATTTTTCGACAAAGGAAAAACATGCACAAACATCATGAGAGAATTTGCTGGGCAGCTTGATACCTAAACAACTTTATGGGCAGAACCAAAATCCGTAACTTATTGCTTAACTTCATTTCTAATTCAATTTACCGCGTTTTTCCGAGAAATTTGTGTCAACGACCTATATTATAATGTACACTGGTTATTATTATGAGAGAGGACGGGTAGTTGTCACTCAACCCTAATCGTGGAGGTGGTACCACCTGGCTATAACATGGCCCCATACCAGTCCCTTGTAATATCTTTTAGCTCATGGTTTGCTGAAGTTATACATTCCATTGGTCGCTGATATTGGGGAAAACGAAATTGAGGGTTTTGACATTTTATTTATTTTTAAGAAAATGTGCCAGTTTTTTATGTGCGGGAACGACATTATGGATTGTTAATAATTATTATGAATTACACTTGTTTTTTCCTTAGCCACTCGATGGGACAACAGAATTTTATACAGTTGGTTATTTGGTCCACGCCCTCAATAGTCTTATTTTTGGTATTTTGAATACCAGGAATTTAAAACTATTGAACTGTCATTATACTACGCCTGGAGACTATAAAAACTAGACGGCAAATAACCCTAATGATTTCCCGTCTGAGACCATACTACTATCAACTATACAAAATCCTCAACCTAACAATAAACAATACAATAAACTGAATATTGTTCATTTACAACATTAAACAATCATGGTGGGCATGTTTACAAATAATAGATAAAATATCAACAAATAATATTAAAAATAAATATAAAAAGAACAACGAATAACAAAATAATGCAACAAAATAAACATAACAATGTTCCTTTAATTATCTCAACCTAAGATATATAAACTAAATGTGTGTTATTTACAGCAGAACAATTATGGTGGGATTCTTACAAATGTATCCAATAATTATTAACAAAAAATAAATAAACAAGTAAATAAAAAAATAAAACAAAATAAATAAAATGAATAGATTAAATTTAAACATGAAGAATAAATAATTAAAGACAATAATGTTCATTGATTGTGCTTTAATTATTATACAAAAAAAAAAAAAAAACCCTCGAGCAGATATCGCGGCCTATATAGATAAAATATCAACAAAATAAAAATAAATAAAATATAAACAACACAAATAAACAAAATAAACAACAAATATACATAATAATGTTCAGTTTAATTATCTCAACCTAACATACCATAAACTAATGTTGTTATTTACAACAGAAATCAATCAAGGGTGGCTTTTTAGCAAATGCAGAAATAAAATTAAACAAAAAATAAATAACCAAGTAAATTAAAAAATAAATAAAATGAATAATTACTAAATAATTAACTAATGTAAGTTAATTCTGCTTTACTTATTATTTCAGAGGCATACGCGCCTAATAGAATTTTGAGAATCATAACCATTCCCGTTGGCATTTCCACCCGCCCAATCCCCCCCCCCCAACCCCCCCCCCCCCCCGTATTTTTATAGAGGGCGTCCTAAATGTTTTCTGACAGTTTTTATGCGTCGCCTGCTCACTGCGGTAGAAACAGGCAAGTGGACCCTGCAGCAAAAAATACATAGTTGTCATGACAACATAAAGGTAACAGAAATTTCGCATTACTTGGCTTTCTAGGTTCAGTTTTGCTAGGTAATTGGGACTGGTTGGGGGCGAGGGGGGGGAGGCTGGTAAATGTGCGTTGCCAGTGGTTTCATGTTGGCGGTGATTGTGATGTCTTCTGTTCAGCAACGCTTATCGGTGCTCTCTGAGCCCTTGTTAACCACCGAGGTTGGCTGATGTGGTATGTTGAATTGAAGCAGACGTTTCCTGCAAGTTGTTTAGATTGTTGAATTGATGTCAAATATGAATTGTACGTCCGTGGCTGCATATTCAGAGTAGCTAGCGACTTGCAAGGTTATTTTAGGTTGACTGTTTGACTGAGATAAGTTGGATGCTCTGATCTATCTATCTTCCAATCATTACAACACTCATTAGTAGAGTTATTTTGTACTAGGTGAAAAAGATGCTTGGTCACAGGAACAAAGATTAACAAAGTGTGCAGGAAGAAAAACTGGTGCAAGTAAAGTGAAGGTTCGTATGGCTAGCTATCTGAGTGTGAGTGGTCTTCGGGCGACTCCGGAAAATCTCCAATGACTAAGCTGAACGCTAGTAAAGCTGGTAGGGTGTTCCAGATTCCAAATACACTTAGAAAAAATCTGTGCTGGTAAGATAATTCTACATGTACAGTGGTGGCTCTCTGTAGCTGTTTTGTGGTAGCCCTAGTTCTGCTTTGTCGTGTATATACACAGGCTGCAAAGTTTGTAAGGTGCTACGGAATGAGTCCAGAATTGAAGCTGTAAGTTTTCTTGACCATTGCTTGGAATATGACGGGCCTAGGGTTTACAATAAGCATTTCATTTCGCGAACAATTCCTTTCGTTTTTTGTTTATTTATATTATATTCTTTGTTTATTTTGATTTTTAATTTATAATGTTATATTTATTCGATATTGTGTGTTATTTTTGTTTTTAATTATCCGGTAATTTGTATATGGTTTCATTTCTTATTTATTATTAGTTTTTATTTTTTACCTATTTAGTCATCTTAATTTGTTTATTTGCCATTTTTTATTGTAACAATTTTACTTAATTAATAATTTAGGTTGATTTATTTCTATAATGATATTTTTTTTTCATTTCGACTTTTTAGTTATATATGTAAGTTGTATTTAATTCACATTTTTGTTTTTTTAATTGTATTTGTGTTTATGGCTTTGTTTTATTTTTACTTATTTATCATTCTTTATTTTGTTTACGGTGTTTATATTTTTTAGTTTTTTTTCATTTTAACGATTTATACTTTTATTTTTGTGTCATACGGCTTTGATTTTATTATTTTTAAATACTTTTAATATTATCCCTCCCTTATCCTCCCGTTTATTTTATTTCTTACCATTTTGGCTGTTATTTTTTTATTATTTTTCGTTTTAAAATCATTTATTTTGCGACTGCTGATTTTTAAAAATTTATTTGGTTCATTTATTTTATTCATTTTATATTTCTATTCTTTCAGGAGAAGGCGGCACTAAATCATAAATTTCTGTTATTATGTTAATTAAGTCTTTGTTTATTTATAATCATTTATTTTAATGATCTTCTAGACTAGTGTACACGGATTTATTTGGTTTTATTTTAATTATTTGTTATTATTTTCCTCATCTCGTTTATTATTCTTTTTTCGTTTATTTTTATATTCTAATTTGTACTGATTATTCTTTATTTCATTATTCCATTTGTTCATTTTATTAATTTTTTATTTGTGTTTATTTGCTTTTGTTATGCTTAAGGCCTATATGTATCAGTGCGAAAAAATCATCTTGTTACCAACCAAACATTAAATTTCTAAAAAATAAATTAAAGAAATAACACCCCCCCAAATAAAATGCAGTTCAGGCGAAAGTGGGATTCCGGAACCAGACCAACGGGTCTCTATCTTACGATCACATCTTAAGAAATCATTTGACATGTCTGCAGAGCATGCTGAGGTAACAAAACCAGAGAAGCTGGTCAAACATTCAGGCGCGCACTAGCTGTGTGTTCGTTCCGTAGTGTTACGCAAACGCTAGTTCTGGGGTATTTTTTCAATGTAAACACGTATTACTCATGGGGTATTACTAACTAGTCGATCTTCATAAAGAGGTATTTTCGAGATACGTATTATCATCTCACAAAAATATTTCAGAGGCTGAAAAAACACGAACAATAACTATCTATCATCTAGGCAGAAATATTTCAAGCTCCAAAAACCAGGAACATAAGCGCTAAATGATCATTGGGGGGATACTACGGCGCCGATCTTTAGAGAAAGAAGTATTGCGAGATACAGTATTTATCATCTACCAAATATTTCAGCTAAATAACACGAAAATACTATCTATCATCTACTAAAAATATTTCCTGCAGAAAAGAACCTGAAGAACATCGGCCTATAATAGATCATTGGGGGAAAATGACAGCACAAAATTATATTCGCCTTGAGATTCTCGGGCTTTTCGGGTCACTTGCCACAATGATATCATTGGTTAATTTCGTCAAAGCTCTTCCAGGTCATCCCCCCGCACATTTAAGCTTGACACGTCAAAGCCCGGGACACGACCACAACGCAAGAGCTACTAATGGAGTGTCTAGTCAGAGCAACCTTGGACTGCCCGCTATTACCACAATGGAACTTACCCAACTACCCTACGTTACAAATCGCCCGAGGGGAATCAACCATCACTAATTTCCTTTTTTGGCAGCAATATTTATTTTCACTACACATTTACGCGATTTTAAACAAAATCCGCTCTCTAGAAAGCGCAATTTTCCGATACATCTTTAAAGCAGTGATAGCTGATCTCGTACATACTTCAAAATCCAGTAAACAAACCCAAACTTTCCATTTAAATAAAAACAAACAAATTTTACAAAAAACACCGTTTTTTACCTAAAAAAACTTTAAGCTAAAGAATTAAACCGCAATTTCTAGGGGGTCAAACATTAGCATGACAGTAATTTGCACGTACCATTTTCACCGGCCGAGATTGTCCGACATTTACGGAGATCCGCAAACAAAAAACAGCCCCAAAATGGCCCGAGTAAAAGTAATATACTGTCGCTACGCGACCGATAAAAATTAAGATTTTTGTGAATTGTGCAAAATACACGACCTCCCGAAAGTGATCACGCCGGGATTACGCTACCTCATAAGTAACACGTTTTTTATTAAAAACTCACTTATCCTCACTGTTTCGAAAGACAACAACACATAGACGTCTACAAGGTAGCCATTTAATGCAGTATGTATTCGGTCTTTAATTTGATGGATTAAAATGTAGTGTTGAATTTAAGAAATGAAACCAGATGGCTCAAAACACACATCTGTCCGAAAACTGGCAGTGTCCGAAAATAGGGCGGCCTACCCTACCATTCTGCGGCTCTCAAAAGAACTATTTACGGCTTCCAAAAAAGACTATTTACGGCTTCCAATTTTAGCACACTACTCATGACACAGTTTGTAAAACATCGATAAAGTGAATTTTGGCAGCACATGTTAGGGATGAGAATATTATACAACCTCCTAAATAAAACCACTGAGGAAAAACTATTTCTCACAATGTCAGCCCTGTGTATCATGATTTGACCTTACTCGCAGACGACAGGTCATTTCCCACGTAAATCATTAAAAACAAATTGTCAAAATGGATACGGGTGAACGTACTGCAGTGAGTGACGGCAAATCAGCCAAGATTCCAGCTGCAAAGTGATGAAGAAATGACAATTTCATCAATGGTGCTGACAGTGTGAACACTAAAAAGCAGGTTAAGTACAGCGTGTCCATGTTTTGTGAATATTGTAAGCAGGCTGACGTCGAGTACGACCATCTTAACACTGCCAATCTGGATGTCTTGCTTTCGAAATTTTACGCTGGTGCAAGGAATAACTCAGGAAACCTGTATAGCAAGAAATCTATCCAATTGCAAGCAATACGATTTGGTCTGCAGCAACATTTCCTGAAAGAGAAAGGTATGGACATAATCAAAGGCATCAAGTTTCCTGTCTCCAAAAAGGCATTCAAAGCTTTACTGCATACCCTGAAGCAAAATGGAAAGGCTGTTGTAAAGAAACACCCACTGGTCTCCAAGCTCGATATGGACTGCATTCAAAGTAATCTTGATGTTGAAACAATTAGTGGCTTGCAAGATAAGGTATTTATAGATAGGGCCTACTATGATTTACTTCGCCAATAGGGGAATGGAGAACTTGAGGATCATGAGACCTGAACATTTCATATAATTAACACAGATGCAGAAAATGAACGTGAGTACTTCAGCCTGAAAGACCTTGGCATCAAGAACCATGACAGTGATGATGTGAAGACCCAAGGAGGTTGTAATTCCTGGCAATTCTTCTTGTCCTGTTGCAACATTGAAGAGGTATCAAGAGCATTTGAATCCTAAGTGTGAGTGGATGTGGCAGTGGGCTAAGAAGAAGGTTGCAGAAGGTTACAGAATCCTTGGCAGAGACACTTCAAAGGAAGATGAAAAAGATCAGCATAGCTGCAGGCTGCACCAGAGAATATACTAATCACTGTTTGCGGGCTACAACCTGTACGCTTCTTGACCATGGTGGATGCGTCAACCGTGACATGTCTGGCCATCGCTCTGAAACCTCAATTAAATACTACGTTACCACTAGTGAAGAAAAGGAGGAGGAAATGTCTGACATAATTTCTGCTACCCTCAACAAAGGAGGTCCATCAACTAGCAGGGGAGGGCGGCCAAGAAATCCAAATTTCAGACGTCGCCATTGGTTTAACACGTAAAAGCAAAATTTTGACGAAAAATTCTGAATTTTTTATATGTTGTCAAGGAATATTTTCTTATTCCAAAACCGGTGGAGTTGAAGAATCAACTCCAATTGAAGGGTTATTTCTGAATTGTTTTGTATGAATAAAGAACGAGGACAAGGTCGTATGTGGGTCATGGGAACACCCATGACCGACCCACATCACACCACCCAAATTGGTTTGTGGTTTGCACTCAGTATTGCTGTAATTTCTTTTGTCATTTTTGGTGAGTTGCTGTAATGAATGAGGTTTGGCCGCCACCGCCTGTCAACTAGTTCCGTCACTCCAGGTCCCTCTACTGTAACCATGAACACACCAGGTCCATCAACTAGTGTACTTAGTATTCTGCTGCCATGTTTGTTACCCCTCTTTTTTTGGTCCCCGCCGAACGAGTTCGGGAGGGGACTATAAAATGGGCTCCGTCCGTGGGTGTCCGTATGTCCGTATGTAAGTCCGTGAATAAAAATGGTTCCCCCCTGGAACATTTGGGGATCTTTTTATTTCTGGATGATGCTTAGAGTAGCCACCTTTGGTATATTGTAGGAGGGTAATATCCCCCTACTCATCATGTAATTCATCCCCCAGGGCCTCCCCTGGTCTGGTCGGGGGTAGGGGAAAAAAAGGTAAGGGAAAAAGTCAATTGGCACACAAATGTCACGTTGTTCAATTTATCTGGAGTTCCTTAAGGGCTACGATGATTTACGTTGGTGAAAGAAGCAGGGTGCTGAGTTCCAACCATTAGATTTTGTGTAATAAGCTAATTAAGTATCTAATTTGCATAATTAAACTGAAATTTTGCCGAAAAGGCTTGTGTACATTTTTTCTGGAGTTCTGTAAGGCGTATAATGATGTACTTGGGTGGAAGGAAGCGGAACTGAGGGATTCCTCAACCTGTTAGCTTTGGGGCAAATTTCCTGGTTTGTCGGGTCCGTCTTTTTGGTTGCCAGCCGTTTACATTTTCTAGAAACATGTGAAAATACGTAAAATTCCCCAAAATGTTTCGCCGCTTTCCAGACCCCGTTATTGGGTTCCCAATTTTTAAAATGTGGTCACATGATTTTTTGTTTTCAACAATAAGTGTTGCCAAGTTGAGTAAATTATCATATTTTTTACTAAATTTAGTAAATTTTCAGGGATTTTTGCATGAGAATTTCAAGAATTTTTTGATCATGTTACCAAGGTAACCTTTCTTTTCAAGTTATTTTTGGCGAGCTAGAGTGATGGCCAAATTTACAGGGTGGACTGGGCGTTTTAGTTGTCCGTAGTGAGCAATCGCGATATTCGGCGGGGACATAATTTACGCATCTCGTAATTACAAGTTCGCCTTGTTTTTTGTAATTTCAATAGGTTTGTATGTACAACATAAAGATGCCTGCCGTCAGCTTTGCCAGGGTCAGACCATACAGGCCATGGCCAAGATTTAATCTCAACCCTTGCCCTAGGAATTCCAACAAGAGGATGCAACACTGCCACCACTACCTCATATAGCAAACCATGGCACAACGTAAGTGATAGAGTGGTTAAAGGTGCAACGAGAGATTTTCACATAACAGTGTCCCGCTAACAATATTAATTCTTATTTTTGCACAATGGAAAGCTTTTATTATCCTCCCCCTGGCCTTGAAAGCAGAGGGGGATAGTGGCGAGGGTGCGAATGTCGTATGTTTTGTATGTTGTATGTATGGATGTATTTGTAATAAGGTAGGTTTCAGTTTGGTTAGGTTTGGTTAGGTTTCGTTTTTTTTTCTTTCCTTCTTTCCGTCTCCTTCGAAAAGTTTAAGTCCGATTTAAACCATACTTTGGGGTTAAGGTGCCAATAGACCATTTGCAAGATCCCCATATCTCTCGTAATTGTGCCCAATTTTCCACCGGGAACTTGTACCACCTCAGTCGGCTAAACACATACAGTTAGGGACATGGAGAATCCCGAAAACTTTACTATTTGGACCGGTTGCAATATATTTGTTAAGCGTCCGGCGTGACAATAGGAGGGCACAGTTACGATCGAAATAGCCCTTTTTTTGTCGTGACTTTCAACACCAGTGCCTCAAGTGTTTTTTGTTCCTTTGATATTCTTCTACATTTTTGTAAAGATGAACTTCATGTGAAGGTACTTTGTATTGTAATTTTAGGCACTGTTCGGCGACGTGAGACGAACAGAAAATATTTTGGAAACATGAACTCTGGGTATATAGTTTCCGGATGGAAAGGGGCACAATACGAGAGGCATTTCGGGGATCGTTCAAATAGTCTATAGGGGGTTCCTGCATTGTGGGATGGTGTCAAAGGTCATTGGACCAATGGTCAATAGGTCATCTGAGGTCATGTTTCCAGACTGCCATCTTGCAGGGGATGACGCAAGTTACTTGCGTAGTTTTATAAAATGTCCCATGTGAAAGGATTAAGGTGAAAAAATATTTCTTTGATACAAAATGTGAAAATTTCTAATTCGTATAGGAGCAAATACTAATTCAGGCTATGTTTTATAATGAATTAAGAAAATGTGAAAAGATGAAAATTTTGCATTTTTGTTTTCAACTTTCAAGTCATTTCTGTAACCAAGAACAAGGTAAGGAAATTTATTGGGGGTCTTATCTGCATTGAAATATATATTATGACACAATATATAGGTTGCCCCAAAATCTCTAGTTGCCCTTAAATCAACAATAGGCAAGTATCAAGCCGTATGAGTTTCATAAGTATTTACAGTTTATAACCACAATTTTTTTTTATCTTTGCTAGGATTTATGATATGTGATTTACAGATCAGTTTGGTGAAAAGTGTTACTTTATACTTCTTTGACAAAGTTTTGTAATCAAATGTGTGAAGGTAGCAAAATTTTATAGTAAAATTCAGGCACCTTGGCCAAAATAAAATATGCAGGGAATAGGTTTTGGTATAAGGCTCGGGGTCCGTGGTCCATTCTGTTCTTGCTTTTTGTCATTGATAGCAATACCGTTGTTTCATCTCCAGTTTTCAGTTTGCGGATGACCACACTTTAGTCGCCCTATTTAACAAATGAATCTGATCACCAGATGTTTATTTGAAGTTTGAGCCATTCCCCATGGCAAATTATTAAATCAAGAGTTTACTTAGTATTATTTTGATTTTAAGGTTCAACAAGAGATTTCACATATCATTTTGTCTTTTAAAAAAATCGAAAAAGTACTGATTTTTGCCCCTATGTAAAGCTTTCCATCAAAAATAATCCCAACTGAAAGGATTTAAGCTGAGAAATGTTCTTGGTACAAAAATTGTAAAATTTCTATATTAGGATAGGAGCAAATACAAAATTCAGACTATGATTTTTACCATTGAAATTAAGCAAATTAAAAAACCTGTTTCTCTCTAAGATATTTCTGTAGCCAAAGACAGGTAGAAATCTATTGAGTGTCTAATCTAATGAAATTACTATTATGACACAATATTTGGGTGCCTCAAAATCGTTGGGTGCACCTTAGTGTTATAATATAGTTAAAAAAGATAGTATGTTGTTAGGATGTCACTTTTAAAAAACGGTGGCCATCATCAGACTGATGGTGCATCCAAAACAAATTACAAGGCAAAGCAACAGTATAATGAAAAAGGAAAAATTGACCATTTAAAAATACACATAACCTACTCAAAGCACTTTATTCAGCATTTTCAAGCTGACACAAGCAGAACCAAAGTCGTGTTTGTTATGGACGCTGTTAGGAATTGCGTACAAATACTAAATACAAGTGAAATCAATAGTTAGTGTGTCTAGCACAAACGGAATGTGGGTTCAGATTGGAGAAAGACATAAACAATTTTAACATACAAAAATAAAATTTTGGGAAAAGAGCACACATTTGAAACCTTGGACTATATGTAACTGAGCTACTCTGATCTGTGTTGCCATGCACGCTTGATGTTGTTCTTAGAATTTGTATCAAATATGCGACATAAATCATTGTCAACAACAAACAAGTTTTCAAGCATGAGAAAAAATTGTTAATTTAACTTATCACTAATGTATCTAAAACCATTACCAATACAAGTCAAATTGTGAGTCGTGAGTTTCATTTTTAAAATTTTTCATTTCATCCTAACTATCAGCAAGTGGGAACACACTTGCACATAAAGTGATTTGTGTTTCTAATGTAACATTGACACAGTTTACATTTACTGTATTTATAAGGCAGTCCCCTCTGTGGTCAATGTGTTTGTTCCAGCCTTAAATTTGAGGGAGCTGACAGCCCGTAGAAATCTGTAAGCTTAACAAATTCATTTTAAATGATGGAGTGCATTTAAATTGCATAGGTCACAAGCCATTTTCTTTTCAGTGCTCTTTCAAACCACTATGATTGTTTAGGTCATCGTGGAAATTCAGGAAGGAAACCCTCAACCCAGTTACTGTTGTGTGGTGTTGGTGAAACAAAATATGATCCAATCCACATGAAACAAGTGTGTTTTGGATATGTCGCAACCATTTCCATTGGCGTTTTGTCATTAGCTTGAAAGAGTAACAGTGACATTGAATAATAAGTTTCCTCCATATTGAGAATGCGAGATTAACAATGTTTGAAAGGGTGCTCATTCCGATTTATGTCTATTGGGTTTCTATACTGGATATGAGGACCTGGCACCTGCACATGCATACGCACCATCAAGGACCGTGGAAGGAAAAACTTGCAGATTTTGATTGTTAGAAGCAATAATGCACATTTGCAAAGCCCTCTTTCAAATTACTGTGGCTAAATTGATGGTTAACCACTAAAACGGCGGTTTTTTGTTATATCTGGGGAAGAAATGGAGATTCGAGGGCTCAAATTCAGGACGACAATGAGCTTCGGCCTTTCATCTGATATGTCCCAACATCGAGACTATTCGGGTAAATCAGGTGGGGTCCCAAAGACGATCGGAGAACACGCACCTTTAAGTGCATTTAAGGTCTTTCTTTGCACTCACGTTGGTGCATAAAGGGGGTCACTCTGATTGAAAACACTTTGCCGTTGGATTTTTTACCGAAACTCTTTTAGTCATTGGACAGAGTCGGCAGGTCACCAAGTACTATTGTTCACACTACAAATTGGGGGAAGGGTCATTTGACATGGTTTGCTTTCACAAATACAATAGACACAAACGACCTTGCTATGGTCCACATTCCCTGCACACGTCTGGCAGTTTTTCAAATCGATGGAAGCTAGGCCCACGTTATAGTATATGCGAATTCAATTCCTTGATGCCAGTATATGTAAGGATTTACATTTTCCGTGGTTCTTCGGCTTTCTCAAAAGAGATAGAGTAACACGTACACAGACTTTTTTTTTGTAGTCACACACTTCAAGTCATAATGATTTGGGATCTTTACAATTTGCTGGAACTTCTAGAACTTCAGAGACCACGCTTTTCAAAACGTTAAAATAGGTCGCTTTTAATTCGTTTGTTTTAAACCCACCAACACCTTTCCGTCCATTTTAGTCAACTTAGATATGTAGTTTGACCGTCCGCAACAATGAATACTGGACCCAATCCATCGGAACTGTTCTAAATCGTTTTCGCAAGCCTATTGAGGTCAAGCGATTGTATTGTCTTCTCGTGTAATCAAGAAAATAAACGCATGTTGGCGTGACTTCCAGTGACTGTTGATCAGCAGTGGCGTAGCCAGAGGAGGCGGGGCGCGGCCCCTCCCAAGTTTGATTTCTCGGTTGAGATGAGCCCATCGGTTCACTCACTTGAAAAATTCGGGCCATGGCACTTGCAGGCCGAACTGTCGGCAAAGTATAGGTTAAAGTTCCATGGACAATCGTGCCGACATAATTTTACAAATGCGTACAAAATAGCCCTCCAGAAGACATTTAAAAAAGCATAAGAACCCAAAATTTTTCAAGTCCCATCGACCCCCACCGGGGCTTCGCCCGGGACCCCAACGGGGCCCTAAGGCGGGCCTGGACCCGACCCATTTTCTGTCTGATTTAGATGCGGAACTAAGGCCCCCCAATATGAAACTCCTAGCTACCACAGAACACTTTTTTACCGGACACTCGACAATATTTATTAAAGGATCTAGGTTTGCCGCCCGGGAACCGCAACTTAATTGCGATACACACGTCAAAGAATTCTGAAACACAACAATCGAGACACGTGTTAATTACGACGTCACACCCCATGCATAATACATGTTGTGTGATCTATTCCAACAATACTGCTCGGGGTCATGCATGTACATTCAGTGGAAACCCGGAAATAGCAATGCGCTGTGGGCGAACGAGGTTCCCGATAGCCCATGTGAATTGCATGTAAAACACGGAATATCGGAACTATCAAACTGTATAATGGAACAATGTCATGGATGGTAAAATATTTGTGAAGTGTATTTTACTTGTGCATATTCCCACTGTCACACATAAATAACGATGTCAGTACTAAACCACTGCATTTTCGCTAATATGGAATTCGATCTATTGCAACACAAATTGTACTACGAGTCTAGGAAATTATTATAGAATGAAATGTCATTTGAGATTTTGGCCAGGGCGAATCTGTTTGACCTTTCTGTGCTTGGTATAAGCTATAAAAATGACCCAACCAGGTTAATTATATTAAGCAGTAGCGCGCTTTTTAGTTTGATCTAACATGTTTGAGAATTCGTTTGGGCTAGCCACTGATTGATTGGTGGTATCATCAAACACGACCACTAACAGGAAAAATGAAAATCGGTTGTACAGATCAAAATGCGGCCCAAAAACCGATTTTATTGAACCGCACACCCATTTCGTTTTCTCCCCGGCCAAAAATGAAACCACTATCCAAAGGACTTTTTTTTCCATAAATTTGGCTCATAATAGTAGAAAAATCAATAACTTACATTGCTAATAAAAATTCAAAAAGTTATTCCGGTGCGATTTTATGGGGCAAAACAAATTTTGAGAAGCCCGCCCCCAACATGCTTATTTTCAGCTAATGTAGTAAAAAAAACACCATGACCGATTATTTTTTTTCCACCAAAATATGACGCAACTGTTTTTAGGCAATTAAAGTCTTGAGCAAAAATAATTTAGCTTTAAAACATGGCGCGTGAAAAACGAAATCCTGGGTCCACATGGACCCCCCCTTATGAATATTTGATCCTGTGATTAGACTGCGTATGTGAAATGTAGTCCCAACCCAATTCACCATAAAGGGCTTCTTTGGCAGTGTTTCTATTGGCGCATAGAATGGTTCTGGCCATTTGAATTTGAAGACTTTCGATTCTTCTCATGTCTGAGTCACTACATACCCGCACATTAAAGGCCTGCTCCCACTAGCTGGAAAGTTTACCTTCAAGGTTGTCAATAAATTCCATGCTTATGGAGCTAGATGACATTTATGTGTTACTTCAATTATCACTCTCCAATTCACAGTTGGGGGTTCTCTTTGATTTGGACATTATTATAGTTAGCTGGGTACTGACCATATTTAATTTGTCTTCACACACAATGCTTGGTTTTATTTGATGGTGTTCACTTTCAAATACCAGTGGTAATTAATGAATTTCAAGTTATTTTATCTTCAAATCAATGTTAGTATAAACTTAAGAATACTCGATCATCATAATACTTTCTTCCTTATAAAAAAATGTTATGAATATTTATGTGATATAACAATTAAAATTTAGTGTGAAAAAACCCAATGATTATCGGTGGAATGATTTCACTGAATAGATTGTCATTTGCCATTTCGCCCTTTATTTTATTTATCATATCAAACAAGAACATATGCCTAATGTCTATTTGTTAGTTTTTTGCATTTGATTTGAGACAAGTTGTATTGAATTGGTGTACAACCCATTTTTCAGTTAGGCTAAAATCCAACCGTTTTAGTTTTAATAATAGCAGTATAACACTTGATACCTGTACTTCTGAACTTGTGACTGGGAAAGTGCAAGTAGTGTGTATGTGCTGTGTATGGGTGTGTATGTGGGTTTTTGTGTGGTTATAAACATGTATCTGCATATGACATGGTTTCAGATTCGACCTAGGTTTTACTGCCAAAAGTGTAAAAATGTGAAGGTGCTTTAAAAGTGAAACAAAACATGTTTTCTAGGTTAAAATAATGTGTAGAATCCAAATCTGAAGTCAAAAATGCAAAATGTTGGATGCGTTCCGAGATATCGCATTTTAAGGTATTGCGCAATGCCAAGTCCCATAGAAACCTATGGTATTTTGCTGATAATTGCATCTTGCTTTGATAAAAAAAAAATTCTCAAATATTTTGCAGTTTGACAAAAATTTAATACTATATTCTTGTGGGAATATGTCTTGGGCATAATCGATTAACTTTTCAATGATGTCACCCTTTTCGTTTATTTTGCACGGGTTCTTGAAGTACCGATTTTTAGGTAAAATTTGGATCCCGCAAATTGATAAAAAAAAAATTCTCAAATTTAAGACAAGGTAAAACAAAGTTAATACCATAACTATGTAGGGACTTGTTTTGGGCATAATCGATTAAATTATCAAGCCTATAGCTCTTTTAGTTTTCTCGTAGTTCCAATTTTATTGAACAACGATATTTTTTTCACGCACTGGAAAAATCAAGGGGTAGGGGAAACATTTTTGTATTTTTGGAATTATTCCTATACTTGAAATGAACCAAGTTAGGTATCAATTTGAAGCTTATTAAATTCTGCATAAACTGACAGGTAAACCATCACTGTAGACCCTTCCTTTCCAGAGATGTGATTGTGCAAAGCAACATTTTTGTTCGAAAGTGCTAAATTTTTAATGTCGTTTGTCACGGAACATGTCAAATTTGAATGGTTCTGGTGTGCAAATTATGAAATAATTTATAAAACAAATACTTGAATCCATAAGTTAGTACCTTTAACTGATATATGAACACTATAAAGGGTCATATAGATTTATATTGTAGACTCTGTAAGTATTCAAAGTTGGTAGGTGAAAATTTTTGTCACCCGAAAAGTGTGATTTTCGGACAAAATTGGCCCCAAATCAATATTTTGTAGCAAAATGGTGCATGGTACAGGGTTTTCGATTAAAAATTCATAATCTACGAACAATTTACCCTAGAAAGAACATCTTAAAAATTAAACATGGTTATTTTTGCTCAGATATGAATTTTTTCACACTTTGGCACTAAAACCTAAGTCAATTCTGAAACCATGTCATATACATGTGTCTATGATTGTGAGTATGTATGTATGTGGATGTGCAGGGTCTATATGTTTATGTGAATATATTGTATCAGAGAAGATGTAAGGAAGAGGAGATGTATCGCCAGGCACTTCAAAGACTATATGTGTGCG
>JAMKCH010046478.1:0-18463 GCA_023653785.1 Ophioderma brevispina
TTTATAGCCAATTTGTTTTAGGTCAAATTATGTACTTGTAGGGGTGCGTCACCTTAGTAACCGCTATGAGATCTTGCCCGCTAGCCTACATACTTATGCCCCGATCTTCATTCTCAGAAAGGGGGGGTTGTGTTGGGGGTGCAGGGCAGCCATTCCCAATGTTCCTGTTGCAGCTTTTTTCGGAGACCTAAAACCCAAAGATCTACTTTGTTATATCTACGGTTTTCCCCTCTCACACATCCTCCTCCCAAGGGTTTTCACCCTTGTAAGAAATGTACTGCATGCAACCATAAATATCATGAAGAGCCTGTGCAACACACGGTCACCAGTTATAACTTTCGCAGTACCACCAACAATTCACAACTACAATCAATATGCTCTTAACTGTAATTCATACAATGTTGTCTACCTCATTACATGTAAAAAGTGTCAAAAACAGTATGTTGGCGAAACCAAACGACCACTACAAACAACTTTTGGAGCCTTTGTGCTGTACCAGGCAAAACGAACACACCATTGTCGCTAAACATTTATCCTCCAGGACACAATGCAGACGACATTATCTGCATTGCTATTTACAAACCACAAAAACTGGATACAAACATGAGACTGACCATTGAACAAGACTGGATATCAGTCTTAAACCACTACTCCATATGGGCCATAATATTATCTGAGAAGTAAATCCAAATATGGATGACTTTATTATTCCATCCCAGCTCTTTCTGAGTGCCTTTTTCTGACACTTCTTCAGTTTCCCAGTTTGTTTCACAGTTGTCATTCAGCCTTTTTTGGCATTCCTGCCCTGCCAGCTTTGTGAATTCTTTTCTTTTGTGTCCTTTGTAATCTTTCTATTCATCCAGTTTCACTTTTCTTTTCTACTTTCTTATTTCAGTGCACTCGCTTCTGGTCATCGCTGGTGAGAGTGGCCATTTCCTCCTCGTGTCTTGATAAAGACATTTTAATAGTGTCGAAACGTTGGTTTGTTTTCCTGTCTCGGTCTTTTATATCCTGCACACATCAGTTGAGAGACGGTGGTTTTTTATATTGTATATATTTCATTCATGTTTGGAAGCATTTTGAATTATAAAACAATGACACAATCAATAAATCCCTTGAATGTAGACATGAAAAGGTATTTGCGTTCTGTTATAGTGCCCCGTTAATTTATCTTCCAACAATGCATTTTTAAGAAATACACTTATTTTTTAATTAAAAGCAAAAATTTAATTTTGTATAAATTTGCACTTTTTTTTTTTTTTTAAATTTAAAACCCTCAATAATATTATTTAATTTTATTCAATGTCTGATAGAAGCGACTTTCTCAAGGTGAGCTGTGAAAGGAATTGCAAAATCTTTGTTGAATTGCTTTTAAACAATAGAAGTAGTAACCTTAGCTTGCTGCAGGCAATGTTCTGAGATTCTGTTAATTAGAATATACTCACCAAAATTGTGAGATTGTCTATTTTTTTACATGTTCTTACAGAAAATGTGAATCCACTAGGCATTTTTTGTGCTCAAAAAACCATCATACACCCCTTATGCCACATAAAATTTTCGGTGCGCCCATGCCTAGTAAGCCGGTCCACGCTAGCATCGGTACGCCCCTATCACTATCGCCACTGGCATCCAAGATCCTTTGCTCTTTTTGTACCTTCCCCTCCCCAAGGCTCCCTTGCGGGGAAGGGCCTGGATGAGGGTTAATAGTTGGATCATTCCGTAATTACATGTAAAAAATAGAACAATCTCACAATTTTGGTGATTATTTCTATTTTTCCAATTTTTACATTAACGGAATAGCCAACTAGTGCATGACTGCCACACTAGTCACTAGGTGGAGGAAGAGGAGCCGGTAGTCTCCGGTGCCTACGGGTTTTCACGCCATGTGAATTCTATGGAAGCTGATATAATTTTTGCCCCAATGTACATCCATTACATATATCATGATAGCATAATAGCACATCTGTGTCAAGCCTAGTCCAAGATTTGTTATAAATATATACCGGCATTCCTCACCTTATGACCATAATGGTTAATGATGCTTAGCACTCCCTCCTCTACCCTGGCTGCTTGCTGACAGGATGGTTTTGTTCAAATTTTTAACTATAGGAACGTCTTGCATCAAACATTCTGAACGTTTTATGCATCCTCCATCCTGGCTTGCTTCCATAATGCCAGTAATGTTACCTCCTAAGTGAAAAACCCGAGGATGTTGCCTACTTCAAATGTCAATAGCATGCGGGTTAATGCCGATGTTACTGACGCAGTGACGAGGCTTTCACTTTACAAGCGTCAGTGATGATCGAGGAAAGTGACCCAGCGTGATCATGTTTGTTTTGCTGGCAGGTTTAAGGTAAGTGATGACAAAGTGTCAGAAATTGAGGATCCTTAGATTTTCTTAGAAGGTAGAGAGGAGGGAAAAATCCTCGAAGTGCTCCACTGGACACCGATGTTTATTCTCAGTATCCCAGTACCGCTAGGAAGCTCTGGAAGAGCTGTAGGCCGAGGTATAAGATCGAGTGACTGTGTTTTGGCTACCATAATCATAAACACTTTACCACTTCCGAAGAAAGAGCCGATCCTTGAAACGCCCGCATCAAATCCGAGTACGTGCACTAAACCCGGCGACTGCACGATCCCAAAACGTTGAAACTGCCGACAAAACGTCCGGCTTGGTATGTATTCCAAACTAGACAATAAAGATACTTTTTGTGTGTTCTAAACATAAATAAAGCGCCCTCATTTTCATTAATACTTTTTTTGCCAAGGGTGAGGTAATACGATTATTCGCAGCCACGGAGATTTACACGCTAGATCCGAGTCCGAATTAGTCCACGTCGCGCAACAGAAGCTGTATGTTGGATCAACTAGAATTTTGCGTTGAAGTCTACTATAGTGGATAATGGAGGTTTACTTCCTTCTAGCATCTGCTGCCTAAGGAGCAGCTTCTACAGAACAATCCTTGCATTAGAAGCGACTTGAGAAAGGCTACACATTCATACTATAAGATTTTAATCCTAGAAGCGTCCTCTAATAAACTCGATTTTCTATTTACCATCATGGTTGCCTTACAGGAACCGTTTCGGATGATCCTCTAATAAACGACAGCCTCGAATCCAAAACCTACTGAACAAAAGGGGCTTATCGCATCATCCTGCATGACACCTTGGATTGCTAAAACTTCCCACAGAATTAGAAATCAGATTGAACCCAACTTATAATAAAGCAGGCTCTCACCCAGGCTTTCTTGTCCGCCAGCGGCACTGGGTTTGCATACTTTCGAATGTTGGGAGTTTGAAATAGTCACGCTTGCAACATATCGACTATGGCCTGTGTATCTAGAAAAAAATCAGTGGTAAATATGCTGTTGAAATGCCACTCCACAGTAGAATCCGAGTAAACTATCATTTTGGCTGACTTTCCTCCCGGAAAACTGTCCTCCGAAAGAGTTGTATAACGCTCGGGAGATGTCCGCCTTAAGGGTAATAAAATGATTCTGGCACCAAGCGAGTGGCGGATTAAATCATAGGTACACATGAGGATACTCTTGTTCCCCTTGCTGGTTTACGAAGGCAACTACATGGAATCATCTGAATCTGAAGTTTCATTCAAATCAACGATTTCCGTCAGATAACGTCTCTGTCTCTTTTGAATCCGCCTTAAAGTGTAACATAAAGCGGTAGCAACTCTAGTACATATAAGTGAAGCTTTCTTATAATATTCGTGTGGGGGCGATTGGGGGGTATGCATATACATATAAGTGGAGCTTCTATAATATTCGACACAAACTCCTTAATTTTGTGGGGACCCTCATGCGCTTTCTAACCTGTCTTCGAATATCCTGCCGTAAATAGGACTTGTTTTGAAGTTCTTGAAATTACTTCCACCATAGAGACCTTAGATTTGGCTAAACCATCGAATCTTACAAACTTAGTATTCAAAGGACTTGGTTATAAATGTCCTGACGTATAGGTTTAGTAGAAACTCCCGAAGGGTAGCTGGAAATTTTTTCGACCACAATCTGCAGATGGTAGAACGTCCTACCAGCTTGCCATCGAATCCTAAATCAGCAGAACCATATAGAGCTGGATGAACTTCTCTTCATAATGAGCAGGAAGCATCTAAAAATTCTGCAATTCTCTATTCAAGTTTGGAAAAGCTTTGAATTTCATCAGATCTCGATTGCTCCAAGAAACTCCAGCTTCAGACTCCGGAAGAGGTTAGAAATCTTTAAGTTAGTCCATGGACCCAGTCCTTCACCATCTACTAACCAATGTTTACTAACTATCAGACTAGACTTGTTGGTTCTACAATCAAGGCCAGTCCTTCCCGAAATAGACTAATATTGGATACCCCCCCTCCTTCCCAGATGTTATGCCGCTGTTTCTCCTAATCTTGTAAAGGTAAGGGGAGCAGTAGAAGACCGAATGTCAGAACCCGAAACTGGTAAGCCTGGTTGTCGAATTGGAAGCGAAGCCATAGTTACATTAAAACAGGAAACAAGATGTAAGAATCCTTTAGTCTAACGTTGTGCCGACAGCCCTAAAACACTCCTAGATAACAGCTGAGAGTTTTCATTGAAATTCTTGCTTGGTGCGAATACATCTGTACAGATTGTAAGTTTGAAGATTGTTAGAGACTCCGGCTCCCTTATCCCTTCCTTCGGTTCTAGGAAGAGTAGAACCGTCCATAGATTTATAATGGAAAAAGATTTTCCGTTTCCTAAATAACTCCTTCACTACATTCTAGAATCATAGCCTTTAGTCTCTTTCTCTCTTTGGGCATAGGAGTAGAACAAGAGTCTACTTTCATCGTCGGACGAGTGGTAAACTCCAAAAGGTATCCTTCTGAAAATGTCGCATACACGATTATTGAGGATATCGACCGCTACGGCGGCCGGGAAGAAAGGATTTTGACGCCCCCACTGGGGTCAAAGGTAGGTAGGAATCAGTAAAAACCTTCCTCATCAGACGCACAAACAATCAATCCTCTTCTAAGACTGGAGTAGAAGGACTAACTTCTATACTATCTGGAGCCTCTATAGTGTGAATTTGCTGCCTTAATAGTCGTGAATCGATTTTCCGAAAAGAACCTCTGTTTCCTCCGTTGGCATGAATATAGTAAAAGTGGAAGCCCCTCGCTGGTAGCCATATCAAAAGGTTAAGGTTCTAGAGAGAGACCTTCGCTCCCAATGGTTAATTACTCGACAGCTTGATCTTCAGCTTGACACGATCCTCTTGCTTGAGAATCTAAGCTAGATCACTGACCTCCAAATAGATCCCATCGCAGGACATTCAAGAGAACACTTTGGCTTTAAGGTTAAGCAGCAACAGCAAATTCTGTTCTTCCCAGGAACGTTGAACAGGCTCTGCAGGAAAATTGATGAAATCTGTCTATAAAACGAACAGCTCTCTCAATGCTTCTTTAAGACAGCTCCACAAGAGGCCAAACAACTGCTCATACGATGACTTAGACGTAAGGCTACCCTCGATGTCTCAAACCATCACGGGCAATCTGTACCAAATGTCGAGATTACCATCTTACATTCACTCAATATTAATCTTACTCCATCTTACTCCATATTATACGTAGAAGAACAATCTTCAACTCCAGCTGATGGGCAAGGTCTTGGCTTGACATTTACCCCATGGGCTATATTCCGTATGATACTAGAAAACCATCTCAACAAACCCACCAGCTGATGGGCATGGACCGCTAACGTAAAGTCGTCTCATCAGACTTCATCTAACCCCAGCAAAGAGTGGGAACCAAAGGAGCTTTGAAGAACTCGAATCTTCCTCACATGTATCGAGACTTATAATCCATCCTGAGAAGTGGGAGTCTTTGATAACTCTCCAATAGAACGCATCAATAGTCTGACTAGACCGCACATGAATAAGGGGTTTTCACCAACTGTTTCTGTAATGTTTAGCAGCTGAAAGCAGAAACTGTAGGCTAAGTATCTTGAAGAATGGTCGAATCACATTTCAAACCTCGATTAACCAAAACAAGCCACAAGGCCAAACAGGTTACTTTTTCAAGAGAGTCCGACATCGGAATAAGGCTCACCACAAATCTGGTAATCTTTCAGCGTTTTTGTATCCTCTATCAATCAGAACTTTACCCACTTTCACCAGTCGCCTAAACTGGTAATACTCGACTAGAAAGTGCAATGAGTGGAGTAGCCCTTAGCCATAGGGTTGAGTAGTCTCAGACATCTCACTTGAACCTGCAGAGGAAGAGTGCCTGTCCCTAAGGTAGGCTCATAGTTGTGATGAATCTTAAGAAATGAGCCAGAAGAATAACCCACTTCCGGATAGGTTACTTCTAAAGATATCGTCATACATAACACTTTAAGTTTCTGCTCATAATCCTGAGAGGCATACCTAACTTAACCGCAACTTAATTTCTAACACTAACAGTGAAAGAAATCAGCATCATCTTACGTCTTGATTTCGAAAATCATAGACATCATTCAACTGGAACTCTTATAAAAGAGTTACTAAAAAGGCTAATGTCATTGTTTTTGCCAGAGAAACGTTCCCGTCGGAGTAGAAACTTCCTTCTAATAAATAATCGGATCTGGATCTTTTAGTATAAAGATATGAAACAGTCATCACTATGTCTTAATCCAGAAATATCCCTCTGTTCATAGAATTTGAAATCCCCGCGTGAGAACTCGCCGAAGGAATCCTCTAAAAACTTTCATAAATATGGCTAGGAGCATCTCGATTTCTTTTCTTTGCTACTCGAATGAACCCCTCTAGGCCGAGGGGAGAAAGAATTCTTAACATAGAGCTATCCTGTAACGGAGAACACCACTACTATCACAGGAATATCTCTGCGAAGACTTGCATACTAAACTACAACCTCTGGAATTCGAGCGCGTCTAGAAGAACATAACACTAAATCTTCCACCTTTCTGGTACGAGATGAGTGAACGTGAGAGGAGGAACATTTCGGAAAGCACGACTGACTGCTAGAGCTTGACTCGACTGGTAGGAAGGACGAGTGAACGGTTAATATGGTAGACAACGGCCCGATGTTTGCTAGATGAAGAACGGTTGGGTCTACTGAGGAAAGGAGAAGCGGTTTTACATCCGGAAACAATGGTATGGCCCGACGGTTTGATTTGACGGAAGAAACGGAAGAAGCACTTTCAACATAATAACCACGGTAACAGCCCAGCTATCGGTTAGGCATCGTACAGCTGACTGAAACAACTGTACACTTGAAAAGAGGCGGCGTAAGAATAATTCTCTTCTTGAATAACACCTCTGCACTCGCCAAGCTCTCACTTCCTCGGTATCCTGGAGGAAAAAGCTTGACTCTGTGAAAGAAATCTACTAACTCCACTATCGCCGTAGAAAGACCTCATTTACTTGATATAACTAACTCATGACCCTCATTAAATTACGTAACAACTCGGCGTTTCTTTGGCAGTAATAGAACCGAGATAAACCACGGGACGTGAAGCACCCCGGTCGTCAATTAGTAGAACAGACTCTAGAATAATCATGACACGCATTAATTATTTCTAATAGCATCCACTCACACAATGCATCGACCCACCCGAAAAGCTCGTCTTACGGTACCACCGTCCCCCGTTGGTCCATTCCTTATATCAAAACAAAAATTAGGTCTTAACAATGGCCGATGGGCTCTATTGACTCCTACCACGTTGCCTTTAATCATATGCATCACCACGTATGCCCGTTGATACGGCTTTATCTATTCTCTACGGAGAATGTGACCAGCCCGACTGCTCAACAGTAGAGAGACATCAACGTATTCCAATTGAATACATTGATTCGCAACTGGATAACTCAAGTGTAGATAGCCGTGAAGCCGGGGGGGGGGGTGCGGTGTCCTTACCGGTCACCGCCGAGGGCCCCACCGTAACAATAAGCCATGGTTTGATTCTTTTAACTTGTAGAGAGGCGGCATCGTCGGACTACTCAACCGTTGATAATCTTGCCAATTCACATGATGGAAGGAGTGGATAGATTAGCCATTCGAAAGTATTCACTTAACCACTCTTATTCACATCATCATAGGCCCTTATCTTCATAAGAAGATAGTGTGGCCGGGCGAACTTGCCCTATAACCTGTTATGTAGCCTCGGCACCACGGTAGTATAGCCTGGAGACTATAATCAACGGTAATCTTGATTTGTCTGGGCATTGGTAAAATATTGGGTAGATGCCTCGCTGGGCGCTGACCCGGAGGGAGATGCCCTGGAGGGAGATGGAACTGTGTAGCCTTGCCTTAAATCATCTTGTCTTTCGCCCATATACACATCTAAGTCGTCCAAATTCTGGATTCCAATTCTATCTACCAAAACAACCTAGAATCGTCTACATATATATCCAGGTCCTACTCTGCGAGAATAAATTACCAACCAGAAAAAAGTCAAAAATAAACTACTCACTTAAAAATACACAAACAGTCAAAATAAGTCAACGAAACATGCAGGCTGAGTGTTATATATAGTAATTAAAACCGTGCCGAGAACCTGGATCATCAAATGAAGAATAGGAATAAGGGCCAAGGAGACAAGGTGGACGAGACAAGACGACGTCAAGGCACCCCCCCAAATCTTGAGAAAAATTAGAGATTCATCGGCCGAGCTGGAAATACCTGAGAAAAAAGATGACATGGTTGCACCCGGAGGCTTAATCAAGGCGAAAGAACAAGTATAATGCAGGGAAGCAGACACGACACAGGACAGCACATGTCCCCAACGTGCCCTGGCGGTCAAATTGTTGACTTACAAAGGGGGATCTAAACCGGCCAAGGAATAAGCCCACTTAATCCGCAGTACGAGCGACGAAACAACGGCTGTGTCGCGGGCAACTGTGAAGGGATAATAATAATACTTATATCAACATCTTCCGAATTCTATTTCCGAATTCTGAACTTCGAATTCCTTATCCCCGAATTCCAATCTTTGAAAATCTTCACAAACATCATCCAATCACGTCATCCCCCAAAGCTCCGATGAACCTAGTTGTCCAAAACATCCTCCAATGCGTATATTAAAATATGTCTCCATAAAGTAGGCGATAATGGGGAAAAAATTATGTATAATATCCCCAATAAAAATTCAACATGGTGCCCCGAATTGAGACACAAAAAAGAGCAAATGACTGGATGCCAGTGGCGATAGTAATGGGCGTACCGATGCTATCGTGGGACCGCTACTAGGCATTGGCTCACCGAATTTTTAATTGGCATAAGGGTGGTCGTGATGGCTTTTTGATAATGAGCCCAAAAAATGCACTATTGGATCTTTCGTAATGTATAATGGATAAAAATAGAAAATTCTTCACCCCAATTTTTTGAATCGCTGGGAAGTTCTGCTAGGTAATTACTGAGTTGAGTTGTTGCTACTTCAGGCAGTCTGGCAATGAAATGTAATGAAACGGAAAAATGCTCGCTAAAAGGACCTGTAATAAGCTTGCTGTATTGAAATACATCGTCTGATTTTATTCATGTTCTATACTGTGTCATTGGGCTAACTGGTGCTCTGTAGGCAAGTTACTCATCACTGCAAATAAGTCATCTGCAATTTTTAGAGCTGGCCAAGTAATTTAGCAAAACCGCTTTTGAGCCTTTTGTGGGGAAGTGCAATAATTACTACTTCACGAACTATATAGAATATAGACGTATTAGGCTACCATTGCTTGTTCCATGAGCATTGTTGAAAAACCTACTGCCCTAATCAACACTGCAATGCAGCAGCAGATTTGCTGTTCACTGCTCACAGCAATTGGTGAGATGTATATTACACAACTCGTTTTGAAGATACTACCCCCTCAACAATGTCGAGGATCATGGAGCATAATACACATCCTTAATTCCCTAGGATATTAATTGCAGAGTCTAATACATACCATTTGACAATGCCGCCTGGATACCATCATCATATAACCTTTGTTACCAAGATTCCTCAGTCCTGTTAATCCTGAGATACAAAACGAAACAACTGTTAGAATCTTAAGAATCTCTAACATATATCTGTCCATACACCTACAAGTAAGAGTTCAATATCTACTACAAATAAAGTATGTTTTCCCATTAATGATGGTAAGTTTTATTCGAAACACTTTACAGTGACAAGCACCAGGGGCATTTGCCCCCCCCCCAAAAAAAAATTTTTTTTCTTTCCCATTCACCTGGCAAAATGACATATTTTTGGCAGAAATCACGATTTGGGGCACAATATCCAATCACCAAATTGGGGCAAAAATCAGCGATTTTGGGACAAAATTGGTTAAATAATTTTTAAATTCTCAATTCCAGTAAAATGGGGAAATATTTCCCTTTTGATGCCCAAATTTACTTGCCCCCCCCCCCCGAAAACCGAAAAAAAGTCCTGGTGCCGCCACTGCACTTAAGACTGATAGATATAATACCAATAATAAAAAAAAAACTTTTACCAACACTCATTTTTTTTTTTTTTTTAATATTTTTGTTAAACAAGCTTTAATGCATTAACTTATAAATCAATACAACAATGCATGCTAAGGACAATGCAAAGTATGTCACCTAATAATAATAATACAGCATTAGGTTCTGATTGGTTCAAGCTTATATATAGTTTCACACTTTAGTATTCCAATGAATTAACAAAAATGGCGAGAGTTTGAATAGTTTTTTGTATTTGTAGAATATTTTTTTTTTCAGAATTAAATCAGTCAGCTTACACCAATATAATTTTTTAGGCCTTAGCCCCAATACCAAAAAAAAATATTATTGCACAAGTTGTTTTTTTTTTTTCATTAAGAATGAGATAAACTATGGCATCAGTTGATAATAAACACTCCCCTTGTATTAAATAATCCACATTACCTCTTGGTTGGGGTCAGCATTTAAGAATTCATCCATCGCCTGTGTTTCCTCGAATCAATCCTAATAATTTCGTAACCGGCAATAACAAACACATGAAACTGCCAACTTAATGAATCATATGAACAATAAATTTGGAGTTTATAACACATGTTATATAACACATAAAATTTTCTGTCATTGATTGGTGGATAGGTATCACGTGCACTAAATATTTGAAGATTATATCCTCATCTAGATCCCTGTCATCTGATTGGTAAAAGTGGAGGCGTAAATTCAACTAGCTTCAGAATTGAACCAAACCCTGAACTATTCCCTGGGAGCGGGCATCTCATTCATGACCTATACCCTGGCCAACTCTTCCCAACATAGAGACTGCTGTACGGACCTATAATATCCATCCGTATTATGAGTGTACATGAGCTGGTGTAAGAATGAATATAAGCAACCGTATTTTGTTTACCCAACTCGTATGTGGGGATCTGTGCTGTGTGTAAAGTCTGAATACAACCTGGGATACAAACAAGAGCAAGAACAAGGAAATGGCTGACTCGCAGCATCAGTAGGCCAATTCATGCCTTTTGAGTTGTTGTTACGGCTCTTACTTGAAAACCTATCCCCTCGGATGTTGTTTGACACGTCTGTCATAGCGCCATCGCCCGCGTCGCGCTTTGCTCTTGAAATAAAATGGCTGCGCCCATGGCATCGGCCCTCATGTTTGACTGGTCGCGGCAAACGATTTTCCAAGCCGTTGATAAGCACCTAGATCCAAAGATTTCTGAGACAACAGAGACAACATTGGTTTTATAGGTGATTGTGTAACATAAATATAAGTTGGCATTATCACATTTTAGGTCGATGGTGTGTGTGTTTTCATCTTTTTAGGGAAATCTTGAACTGTGATTGTAGAATTGCTGATTCGTATTCGGAGCTGCAAGAAAAATGTACCATCTTGGGCGACAAAAAAAGGCAAAGTCGATTAAGTCGACCGTTTTGGACTCCAACATTCACTTCCCTCACACAAGGAAGGTTAATTGCTAATTCTTGACAATTTTTTGACCCTATCTTACCAAAATTGTTAAACCAAGCATGCACGCCATGACAAAATGGCCTACATCTCATGACTAACACATGATATCGGCCTGTGTTTATGACAAAAATCTAAATTCGGTATATCAAAGACATATTGGACTGTTTTTTATTCGGATCAATGGTTAACTATAGCCCTCGGTGATCTGAAACCATACTATGCCCCCTCGGCTTACGCCTCGGGGCTCGTATGTTTTCGAGATCACCTTTGGGCCTATAGTTTTAAACCATGCCCCTCATAGCAGTCAATATTTGTATCCCGTTCCCCAATTCACAGAGGGAAAAAATTTTCCCATAAAAAGCTACTATTTTTCCCCCATCACGTGAATAGTTCATTTTTAATGGGACTTTTTCCCTGCATGGGATCTTGACTAGGGCTTTGAGTGCGGTGGAGCAGAACCTCGACGCGACTTGAACGTTTTTTCAAATGACAGAAATTTTTTATATTTATATAAAAACAAATATTGACTGCTCTAATATTCATGAAATGGTGCAAATACCTCCCTTCGTGTTGGAGACCGTGGGCCTACTATTGTCCTCGCCTTCGTCTCGGGAAAATATTAGGCTCACGGTCTCCAGTCACCTCGGTAGTTATTTTGTTGCACGCATTTCCCTCATGACATCAATATTTGTTAATGTATCCACCCAAGATTCTCAGATTGCTGGAAGGCCAAGAGTCTAGTTTTAGGTTGCCTCTGCATATCGATAATAACCAACCATTGGAACCGATTTGTGGAAACGTACCGATTTAAAGGAGGAAAAACTGGCCGTACCAAAAGAAAACCTGCGAGAGAGCATGGATCAAAATCCTTTGTGGCGAAAGTTGGCAAGAAGTAACTCCTAAGAGATTCCAACTTATCTTCACATCTACATCAAAGAAACTTGTAGCTATTTAGTAAGAAAATGTCAAATTATCAATTCCCACTCTTTTGCATAAGGACATAAGATAAATGGTACTAATATTTTCATCTCCTTTCTGACTTTTTTTTTGATACTTTTTAATCTGGCACAAAATTTTGAAATATCCTAGCTCAAGGCACTATCAATAATGTGCAAAATCATGAAGTCTAAAAAATAAGATATTTTCATGCCATGCAAGTGATATAGATAGGGACACACCAATCCCTCTTCATCTCCGATTGAAAATTTTTTTGCACTAGCATTCTCTTCGTTTTTTGTCAATTTTTTTCGTTTTAAAAAATCCCTATAGAATTCTACAGACGTATCCTCACCTTCACATCTACTCCCTGCAAAATTTCAAACATATTATGCTTTCTCATGGATCACTGACAGTGCCTGAAAGTTGAGCCATATTTTATCAATAAAAAACACCAGCTTCAATGCATCCATATTTATTTAAGATTAAGATTATACTGACCTTGGCGGCCTCTCCCAACTTGTTTCCTCCACGTGAACAACCCTCTCCACCCTCCCTCTCGATCCACCAACGCTGGCGCTGTATTCATCTGCTGGTCTTTCATTTCTTCGCGTCACCCGACGCTGGGAACACCCAATTTCACACTCGTAACACCATACACGCAAAGTGTACAGGTTGAGGGTCAACTGAGGCTTGTGCTCTAAAGAATCGAAAAAAAAAAAAGTAAATTTGACACGATCTGATCTACTCAGTCTGATAGCCAGGCCAATTAATGCCAGGTAAATCGAGGTATACGGTAAGTAGTTTTGGAAATCCCCTTGGTAGAAGCTATCCATAAATCGTGTATTTATGAGAGGGAAAATTGATTGGACAAAACATGCATTGATACCGTGTCATTGCACGTGCGTATGTTATGAGCTTACGCGAGTGCCTAAACGTTTACGCACAACGTTGGATTGATTCATTTTATGACCGGTATGTGCATCTTTTTCATTAAACATTGCTGCATTTGAGTTTCATTCATACATATTCATATTTTTCTTCTTTGTAAAAATCGACCCGTAATCATGTTTATGAATTAAGGTTAATGTCTTGGAATATTTTTAGTTTCTCGTGGGGGGGGGGCATTGGAAAAAATCAATGCACAACACATAATGGCACGCCCCTGCAGGGCTGGTGCCATTTTTCGTTGTCAAACATTGATTTTTGGCAAATGCCGTCCGAAGCTAAAAATATTCGGGCATTAACCTCTAATATTGCTAGTTCCTGCACTTTTTTTTTATTTTTGTGTTGGTCGTAGAAGCAAATTTAAGAAGCTTACCTGTCAGTCAAATTGAGTCTGTGCTGGCAACGCTGACCGGTGTAACTATAACACTGCCCCTGGGCACTACCTCCCTATCGATCTGCATCTACTTATTTTGAATTGGTTATGTTCGAAGGTAATATCATGTATGAACAATCAGAATGATAGGTTTAAGATAGCTAAGAATTGTGGGATGGTTATCAGAGAATACAGCAGCACTATTTTTGATTGGTTACTTAGAAGGGTCATCTCATGTGTCCTGTAAGAACCATCAGAAAGGTTGTATCATAGGTAGTAGTTCCCAGGGGTTACCGTAATCAAGTCTTTGTTGCTGATATCACCCGGGATATTTGGTTTGCAAAGTTGCAAACTTTTGTCAATGTCATCCTCTTATGTAGTTTATACCTCTTTCTTTGCCTTTATTTTTTGCCTGTTATCGGAATTTCAAAAATCCTGCCTTTGGTGTGAGCATAGGCAGTCGAGCTCCCAATATTTTGTTACTCATAGTGAGTAAATGTATCTTCAAAATGCTCAAGATGACGAAGTGCATCAAGTGAGATTTGGAATCAGCAACTCAAGTTTCCTAGAACCATCAAAACATTCTGTGCAGACTCTTAATTCAAGGTCATATGGACCTACTGTAGGCCATAGAGTCGTGACATCAATGCAATATTCTGTGGCCGTAGCATTAAATAAATCCGAGGTTTGATTGAAAGCACTGGTGCGCACACACAATCATCTCAAGATCGCTTCGATGCACGAAAAAATACCTACTTGACATGGTTGACATCACTGACTGTGAAGTCAATACACTCTAGGGGGTTCCCCACTTTAGAAACCATAATGTGTGTTTGGGAGCATTAACTTTTTCATACAACGACTGTGTGTGTTCTGTGCTGTGGTCCTACAATGTTTGTCCTCCTCATTACATGTAAAAAGTGTCAAAAACGATGTTGGCGAAACCCAACGAGCCACTAAAACCAGACTTTGGAGCATTGTGCTGATCCCAGGCACAAACGCAACAAACCTGTCGCTAAACATTTTTAATTCTCCAGGACACAATGCAAATGACATCATCTGCATTGTCTATTGACAAACCCACCAAACTGGATACAAACTGAAGAAACCTGACCATTGGACAACACTGGATATCAGTCTTAAACCCTACTCCTATGGCATAAATATTATCTGCAGAAGTAAATAAAATCGGGATGATTTTTATTTTATTCCATCCAAGCTCTTTCCTGATTGGCCTTTTGTCTGAGTCACTTCTTGTTACCATTTGTTTCACAGGTGTGGCATTCTGCCTTTTTGTGCATTCCTGCACTGCCAGCTTTGTGATTTCTTTTCTTTTGTGTCTTGTGGGTATCTTTCTATTCATCCAGTTTCACTTTTCTTTTCTACTGCTTATTTTCAGTGCACTCCTGCTCTGGTCATCACTTGGTGGGGAGTGCCATTCCTCTTCGTGTCTTGATAAAGACATTTTTTATAATTGTCGCGAAACGTTGTTTGTTTTTCTGTCCGGTCTTTTTTTATCCTGCACACATCAGTTTAGACTGGTTGTTTTTTTATATTGTATATTTCATTCATGTTTGGAAGCATTTTGAATTATAAAACAATGACACAATAATCACAAGCCCTTGAAATTTAGACATGAAAAGGTCAATTGCTTCTGTTATAGTGCCCCGTAATTTATCTCCAACATGCATTTTAAGAATACACTTATAATTACCAATCTCCCAGTGAGAAATTTTGTATAATTGCACTGGATGATTTTTTTTGTTGTGTTAAATTCTCAATAATCTTATTTATTTTTTCAATTTATGATAGAAGCGACTTTCAAGGTGAGCTGTGAATGAATGGCAAATCTTGAAATTGCTTTATTAAACATAGACAGTATTACAACCTTAGCTTGACTGCAGGCAAGGTCGAGAGCTGTTAAATTCGAAAATTTCTTTCAAACCGCACATTTTTTGAATCGCTGGGATTTCGCTAGTAATACTTTTGAGTTGAGTTGTTGCTAGCTTCAGCAGTCTGGCAATGAAAGTAAATGAACGGAAAATCTCGCTAAAAAGGACTCAAGCTTGCTGTATTGAAATGACATCCTCGGTATTTTATTCATGTTCTACTGGTCATTGCTAACTGGTGCTCTGTAAGGTCAATTTTACTCACACTTGCAAAAGTCATCTGCAATTTTTAGAGCTGGTCAGTAATTTAGCAAAGCCTTTTAGCCTTTGTGGGATGCACCCTAATACTCCACAGAACTATATAGGAATATAGGAAGTTAGGCTACCCCATTGCTTTGTTCCATGAGCATTGTTGAAAACCTACATGCCCAATCATCACTGCATGCAACGCAGATTTTGCTGTTTCACTGTTTCAAGCAGTTGTGAGATTTTATATTACAACAACTTTTTTGATATAATACCTCTCAATATGGTCCGGAGCATGCAGTATATACATAGCCTTAACTCCCTAAGAATAGATTATTGATTAATTGGCACAAGCCTAATACATACCGTTTTGACATGCCTGGATACCATCAATTCAGATAGCATGTGTTTCCAAGAATCCTCAGCCTGTTAATCCTGAGATACAAAACAAAACCACTGTATGAATCGTAGAGGAATTATTCTACATATACTCGTACCCCCTCCAAGTACAGAGTAATCAATACTCCTACAGAATAATGTTTCCCATTAATGTTTTGCGTATTTTACTCAACATTTAGACAGTGGAGCACCATGGGGCATTTGCCCACCGCCCCCCCCAATTTTTTTCTTTCACCTGGCAAAAATGACAGATTTTTGGGCAGAAATCAACGATTTTGGGCAAATATCAGCAAATTGGGGCAAATCACGATTTTGGGACAAACTTGGTTAAAATCTTTAACTTGTTGAGACCCCCCCCCAAATATTCCTTTTGATGCCCATTTCACCTTTGCCCCCCCCCCCCCGAAAACCGAAAAAGAAGTCGGGTGCCGCCACTGCCACTTATACTGAATAGAGATACCCACTAATGGAAAAAACTTTTTACCTCACTTTTTCCTCCAATAGTAGACTACAGCTGCACAAAGGTTACATTACACAGAAACAAATGACCATACCACCAATGCCTGCTAGAGACAATGCCAAGTATGCACATAATAATAATAATACAGCATTAGGTTCTGAATGTTCAGCTTATATATAGTTTTTCACACTTTAGTGATTCCATGAATTCTCAACAAATGGCAGTAGAGTTTGATATTTTTTTATTTGTTAGAACTTTTTTTTTTTTCAGAATTAGAAGCAGGTCCACTTACCCCAATATAATTTTTTTTAGCCTTAGCCCCAATTACCAAAAAGAATATTATTTGCACAAGTTGTTTTGTTTTCAGTAAGAAATGAGAAAAAAAATAAACATAAGGCATCAGTTGATAATAAACACTCCCCCTTGTATTAAATTAATCCACATACCTCTTGGTTTGCGGTCTCATTTAAAGAATTCATCCATCGCTGTGTTACTGGGGAATCAATCCTTGCTAATGTCGGTAACCTGCAATACACAAACACATGAAACTGCAACTTAAGGAATCAATATGAACAATAAATTTGGAGTTTTTAATATCACCATTATGTATCCCCCAAGATGCTCATATGCTGGACGGCAAAGTCCTAGTAGGTTGCTCTGCACATCATAGAATAACCAACCATATGGAACAGATTTGTGGGAAATGTACGATTTTTAAAAGGAGTGGAAGAAAAACTGGCGTACCAAAGAAAAACCTTCTGAGAGAGCATGGATCAAAAACCCGTTGTGTTTTTGGAAGTTGGCAAGAGGTAACTCCTAAGGATTCCACTTATCTTCACATCTAACATCAAAGAACTTGTAGCTATTTAGCAATAAAATGTCTAACTTATAAATGCCACTCTGTTGAATAAGGAATAATTAAATGGTACTAGATTTTCATCTCCTTTTCTGAACTTTTTTTGATACTATTTTATCTGGCATCAAATTGGAAATAGCCTAGCCTAGGCTACTATCACTAATGTGCACAATCTGAAGTCTAAAAAATAAGATATTTTCATGCCCTGCCAGTGATCGTAGATAGGGAACACAATCCTCTTTCATTCTCTAATTGAAATTTTTGGCACTGCATTCTCTTCTTTTTTTGTCAATTTATTCGTTTTTAAAAACTACCCTATAAAATTCTACAACTTATCCTCACCTTCCACTAGCTCACTCCTGCAAATTTCAAACATAATTATGCTTCTCATGGATCACTGACAGTGCCTTGAAGTTGAGCCATATTTTTAAATCAAATAAAAAACACCAGCTGTCATCGCATATATATTTCATCT
>JAMKCH010046479.1:0-20105 GCA_023653785.1 Ophioderma brevispina
GAGCACGTGAGTATATGTTATACTTGGTGCTACTTTACATTGTATCAAACTTTTATATGGCTCGTATTTTTTTAAAAACTTGGTGTCTTTTTACGTTGCCAACGTTTTTTGAGATATTTAGTTTACAAAAGGAACAATTACAACCAGTTTGAAACAAAATCGGATCATTCTGTTTTTACAAATTTTAACCCGGGTGGCCTTAAACGGTTAGTGCCAATTTCCTGGAAGAATGTCCTTGTTACTGATCATGGTAGGGAAACCTTTTTAAACATTAGGAGTAGCCCAATGAAGTGTTTATATCATTTAAATCGATTCGAACCATTTCTTATTTTTTTACCACTGTAAAACGGTCCAACTTTTTTTACATGTCCAATAGGTTAGGATTTTGGGTTAAAACCTTTGATATTATTATTTGCTTGGACAAATTTCACAGTATATGAACACCCAAAATTGTTCTTCTGCAATTTATTTTGCGTAAATATAAATATATTAGACTACTTACCGCTTGCTGGAAAGTGTAAACTTCTTCATCATTATACTGGATTTTGTAGGACTGTCTCGGTTGATATTACAGAGAAATTAATCTGTCGAATTGATTTTTTTGTAAAACAAAAAAAAAACCCTTTAATTAGAGATAGCCATACAACCAAATTCACTAGTCAAAAAAGCACATCAATTCAAGTAACAAGAGAAAGTGAGTGCGTACAATATGAACGACCTGTCGTATAATCCTCGCGGTTCAGAACAAACAATTGAAACTGACTTACTCAAGGGGACTATCTTGCTATTCGCGGGGCTATTCGAAATACGGTGCGCCGACAGCGGTTTTACTTTGAAAGGCGCGATGATGTCATGAATGCATGATATCAAAAAGTCGACATCCAAATCCCGGAGTACTACAACTAAAAGAAATGTGTATTTTTATAAACAGTTAGGCTCTAACAGTTCAAAGTGTAAAATGTACAACGTGTAAAATGGACACATTTAATGCGCAATAAAGTTTCACCCAACAGTTAACCTTCACCTTGATTGAAAATTCCGACATTCATTAAATTTGATGAAAATCAAAAACTAGTTGACAGATTTTCCCCATTTAGTAAACGGTTCATAGTCTATTTAGATTAATAATCTAGTTCAGAAAGCTATTTGAAACCTTATACAAAACCCTAGCTCTTCCTTCAAACTTAAGTGCCTTTACAAATCAAAACACATGAAGACGTGCCTTCTTGCGTTCTTCTTCGTTTTCCAGCCTTAAACCATTCACTATGTTGGTTTACTAGCCAGTTACCATGCACCGATTGTAAAATCTCATTTTTTTTGAAAAAAATTGGGGGCGCGAGCTTTAATTTTTAAAAAATGTGCTAATAGCTTAACAAAGTCCACTTCACAAATTCTACAACATTTTGTTTAAGTGTGTGATATTTTGATGTGATTCAGTTGAGATCAACATCTCGTCTGAACAGTGAACAATTATGAATTGACAGTTACAAAAGTTTCATTCGCTTTGGAAAAATCACTCAGCCGAGGGTGAAGAGCCACACGCTGTGAAACCAAAACACCACAATGTACTCTTCGAGCCAAATAGGCTGTACGATGAAGTCACAGTTCGGCCATTGTGAGGGGTAACGGGAAAGTTATTCCTTATTTAGGGAGTTCTAAGCCCGACTACATCTAAGGTTTTCACCCTGTTAGTATGGACCCTACATTAATTGACCCATATTTGTACAGGGTCAAAATCAGAAGTTACTCCAAATTGTTAAAGATGAACCAAATTGTTCGTCTGAGACCCCCAATTCACATAGCAGGAACCGGTTATAACTGGTAAATGCTATTTCTATTCAGCAGGTACCTGTGATAACTGACTCAATGTATACACTGCATACAGTGCTATCATATAACAATAGATTATCGCTTTATTCGTAAAAGCTTATGTAGGATAAAAATCAATCGACTCCCACATCCTCACTGCTAGGGTAGTGGGTAAGAGCCTCGATTTATAATGCAGGTATCACAGGTTCGAATCCAACCATGGCCTTTTTAAAAATAATGATTTCAATATTATTTTAGAAGTAAAGAGAAAACATTACTAAGTCCGGGTTGGAAATACGCGTGTACAATATGTTAAGGAACAGTAACCCGTTCCACTGTACCTGCTGTATAGCACTGTATGCCAGATATACACCTGGCACAAAAAGTATCTCGGCATGTTTTTCGATCAGAACTATTGTGCAAAGTCGGACCATTTTGAAAGTTTTCGAAATACACGTTTTGTTCCCTATCTCTTGTTCTTGTCATTCACACCTCGCTTGTAAAAAGTGCTTGCAAAAATGGTGAGAGCGCCCGAAAGACGCAAACCCCCCAAACCAAAAGTTGTAGGTTTTGGATTTTTCAAATGGTCACTCGTTGTGGTACAACGCAATAATAGGGTGTATTGTTCTTGACCATAAAGAGGTTTTCCGACTGTGACATGGCAGAGAAAGCTACTTGCCAATATGATTGTGGTACACGCGTTCGTGTCCCAGGACACTGCAATGACCATTGAAAATCCCAAAACTGCAACTTTTGGTTTTGGGGGGTGGGTTTGCGTCTCTTGCGGGCGTTCTATATCCCAGCCATTTCTGCATGTTTTTTACAAGCCAGGTATAAATGAAAGAGCAAGGCTTAGGCAATGAAAGTTGTATTTCGAAAACTTTCAAATGGTCTGACTTGGCACAATACATGATGGAAAAACATGCCGAGATAATTTTTGTGCCCAGGTTGTAAATTGAGTCAGTTAAATAGGTACCTGCTGATCACATTAGGCTACAGGTATAACAGGTTCCCTGCTATGTGGAATTGGGTCTCTCGCTAATGTGTCAAATAGGGAATAGTTTGTAGCATCTGCAATGCATGGTTATCATGCATGTGGCAAAAATAGGTCATGGGGGCCAACATAATCTCCAATTTGGCATTGACCTTCGGGGACCTTATCTCGGTTTAAAGTAAAATTTTAACATAATCAAAAATATACTTTTGGGGAGTCCTCATTCCTCAGGCAATAATGTGCTCTATATAGACGTCTATTTCACTTTCGAAACAAATAATTTCTTAAATTGAGGGTTGACCTGGAACAAGCAGTGATTAAAAAGCATTTTAATCACTGACTAGCGGTGTGCGTTCCGATCTTGGTATTTTTTTAATTAAATATAAACAGTTCAACGGAAGGAAGGCAGGCACATATACTATAGATACATGTAACAAAAAAGGTATGGAGAGAGGATGTTATACATGCAAGTTAACTACGAAAGAAAGAAATTTCGCAAGTGGGGGCAGTATGCATAAGCATTACGGTGATCACCCTGGACAGGCGGGGGGATTAGGATATTTAAAATATAAAGACAGTTAACAGCAATGTGTGTAAACAGTTAGGGCTCTTTGGTATCTTGAAATAGGTCGGCCTGACTGTTACACATGGCAATTGGATCTGTTCGAGTGTGAATACTAGGGGCCATAACGATTCCCAGGAATGATTCGCAGGCAACAAGGAAGTGAAAACATAGGATGTTACAACTGGTCTATATGAAATCGTTCAGATTTTAACCCAAAGAGCTTTTTCTTGGGCGTATTCGTTAGCATTCATTCATACACAGGTAAGCTTGTAAACATTCCAAGAGTTATCAGAATAGAATGTTTTGTTAGAAGTGAGTTTAGTCACCCGATATCTCATTTTTAATACCTTTTAACGATAATCAAGACAATTAAACCCTGAAGTGAATCAAAGCAGTACAATTTTTATTCATGTACAGCATCGTCTGGTTCCCCAACTGCACCAGCCAGACAAATGATGAGGTTAATCTTGTATATAATATTCAACGATACAGGACCTTATGTATAGTCACGTGCCTATCTCTTTCACTACTTGCACTTTTAGAGATCTGAAGATGTACAAGGTCAGACAGTTGCTGTTTTTTGGTTGAGTTTTCAGTATAGCTCGCGATACCGTATTAAAAATCGTCGAGACATGTTTAATGAACCAGGAAGCTTTTTAACAATTTATGACAATACATAAAATATCTAGACTTCATTCATCCAGCAATTTTTCAAAAGGATATGACCCAATTTAGTATATAGAGTTTTCATTTTGATTTGAGACTTGACCAAAATCCTCATCTGTAACTTTTTCGCCCTTTATTGCAATCGCAGTTTTTGATGTGATAGCTAAATTGATTTTGAAAGCCCATAGAGTATTCTGTACAATTCTATTGGCCCACTAAATGTTGTCCTTTACTCTTTGGAAATAGGTAGAAAAATTGTAGTAGGCTTTATTATTAATGTAAAGATGGACCGAAGTGGCGAACAGAGAATGGGTAAAGAGTTCTCTAGGCAGGGGTCGCATTGGCTAAAAGCCCTATCACCCACTGACTACTTTTGTAGGGGGGGGGGAGGGAGCGAGGAACGTCGAGGACAATCCGGCCTGCAGGAATATCAACAGAATGTATTCCGTCAGGTATTGTTCCAATTATCAGGTAAGAAAACACCACGCGCTCACTGCCGATAGCCAATGGAGCTCTTTGAGGAGTGGAGTTGCTGGTGTCCTTCTATCAAACACTGGCCTCCTGCCTTTGTCTGCAATATGTGTATTTATCGAGCCCTGGTCACATTCCCTAGTGAATTGCCATAATTGATGCGAATAAGATCATTGAATGGACGAGGGTGATGACCCGAACGTGATAAATGACGTAGTAATGACCTCACGTGTGTAATCATGGACGTTTTCTGATCAAAAACATCACCAATGTTTCTGATTTGGTCCGACGACTGGAAACCATTCACAGTCCCAACCCTATAATGGTTATATCTTTGAGTTTCTGTTGAGATAGATTTGAACATCCTTTTGTCTTTCATCCATCACACCAGCCACTACTGCAATCACCACCATTCCATCATTCACCCGGCCCATGGAAATCAAAAATGAAAATTGGCAGATAAAACATTTGCAAAAGTACTCAACTACTAGTGGAAGCAAGCATGAAACGTCTGACTTGGTCTTGGGATTGAAAAAGAAAGGATCGCCCTAAATCCATCGTACACTGTCTATCTACACAAAATTTGCAATGTGCATACATAAAAATATCAATACTGTTAACGTGTTGGCATTTTGGGCCTGAAGAGCAATTATTGAACACACATGCAGCGTCTTTGCTTTGCTTCCTGAGACGAAATTTTCAATTGGAGAAATGGACAAACAAGCAGAGATAGAGAGAATACCCTAACTTTTTAAGAATAAGCAGTCCTTTCCTGTACCACTACCGAGTAAAAACGACCATTTTTGGCAATACATAGTGGGTTTCAAGTCAATTGTCATCAGTACAGAAGCGACCTAGTTCGTTCGGAAGACAGGATAGGCGGGATTGACAGCCAGCCAATGATAGGCATAGCTAGTAAAAACGCGTACTGTAAAATATAGGCAATTTTTATAATATGGCATTTCATATGTATTACGAATAAGGTAAGATTGTAATGTTAAATCAGTGAAAATTATTATCATGTGCCACAATTCCCACATTCAGCTGATGACCCTAAACCCGTTGGAACTGGGGATTTTTCAAAATAGATTAAAAATCTGACAATTCATTTGAATCGCGCCATATGATCTCGTATACCCTTAATTTCCTATTTTGCTATTTTTTTGCTAATTTTGAGTTGGTTTGTCCTGTTTGCTTTTGTTTGTTTCCTTTATATTTACAACTGAAAACAGGGGATAGAATCTAACTTATCGCCAACTTGCTTTAAACTGTCATGAAGCTAATGTATTTAACCGTGAAGCCCCGTTAATCAAATTGGCCTTTTGAAAGTCAGAAGTGGACGAGTGGAAATGAACAACTGACCTCGCCCACCGTAAGATGTAAACTAAACAATTATATTCATGAGGGAAATCAGTTATATATGATAGTTCCTATAGAGACCTAAGAAAGTTTCTCACGATTAGTTATAGACTATGACCCAAATATTGGCACAGATCTCACATACACGTGTGGCAGATGCACGTACACACACCCACACACACATACACACACAGACTAACCCAGCCACACACACACAATATCACCGACACACCAACAACCACTCACATACGCACACACACACCCACACCCACCAGCACGCGACCTTTACAATACACCGGCAAACACAACAAACTTATCTCTCACGTTATCTACCATATGTTTTTTTATATATTTTCCTAGATATATTTCAATTTTAAGTTTTAAAGTAAACTCTTCCAAAGTTATATGTACAATATGAACAATTGTGAATAATAGTACAAACCTTCTGGATTTGTTTACTCTACGTAGCGCATCATTTAACTATTGGGAACTTTATAATATATTATTTCCTTTTATACATGATAGGGGATTACCCTTCGAAATTTGATGCAGGTAGGGAATAACATGATGATTAAAGATTAATATTGTTTCACATATTTCGTATTGCTGCTACTCTAAATAACAATTTGTTAATCTTTAAACCAAAGGTGCCCAACTGCAGTGGCGGCGCTACGTGGGGCCAATGGGGGGCTTTTGACCCCCCCCCCCCAATTTTTTTTCCTTGACCCAGTCCCCTCCCCCCCCCGGCCGAGGAAAATGTAGGGATGGTATTATACTATTATATTGGCAACAACATCTTTCAGAGGGTTCTACCAAGAATCCCATGAAGATTAATTAGGGTCTAGGTGGGGGGTAGGCCAGAGGGAGATTATCAGTATGTTTATCTAAAACGGATAAACTCCAAGGTGTCAGCGCTGGTGTTTCTACCAACGAACTATTCCTCCTACTGGACAAAAAAGTTTTACAGTGACCTTTTCCTAAGGCGTATCAGGCAATTTAAACTGATCCTAACATGTTTCTTGACAAATATTTGTTTTAATGAAAAATCGCTGCTGCAGGTTTGTTTCAAGATATTATGCTAGGTGAGCATAATAGATTCAAGATATTGACACTAAACTACGAGTAAAGAACCAGAATCCTCTTTTTCTAGGTGGTCGCGACACAAGTAATATCACACTTGTCGTAATTTGTTTGACACGTAATCCAAATCTTGACGGAAAACTTGAAATTTTTATATGTTTATTTTCTTATTCCAAATGCTGGAGCTGAAGAATCATCCCAACTGTAGGGATATTTTTAAATATTTATAACTACGTGAATCAAAAAAAAAATTTGTGCAAGTTGTGCAGATGATCGTGACCTTGATAAAATCCCAGAATGAAGATTTTTTGTTATTTTTACTAAGCAAATCTAATAAACTTCCAAATGTTGAAAAATGAAAGAAAACGATAAAAATAAGCCCAGATATGACCGATTTTTAAGGACACCTCGTTTTCCTCCATTTCCAACTGGATTTACACAGTAAGCAGATACGTCCATGTCGGGGGGGGGGGGGGGGGGGGGGGGTGGGCGATATACGGGGCCTAGCATTATGAAAGTATTAATGACCCATGTTTTTTTGTTTTAATTGATTTATGAAATAGATAAGCCCATAATCTCCTTATGATGTTCAAATATTTATGTTCACACAAACTCTCACCCAATGATACTGATTTGTAATGAAAGGTTTTTCACACTATCTACTGTAATCCGGTATAAAAATACAGTTCTGCCAATTAAAGGGCTATTCCACTCTTGCAATATCCTAAACAATGGGTAGATCTTGTTTTCTCGCTCTCAACGGGTGATTGGTGTCTGGATTCTCATATCAAGTGGCGCATTGGTATAATAAATTCATTATTATCCGTAGTGTGAAATAATCAAGAAAATATAGCATTAGTTGACAAAGGCATCAATGATATTGAATATGGTACCTTCTCACACACAAGTTTAATTGTGTGTAAATCCCATTGAATGGCGAAACGGGGCGGCCTTACAATATTGGTCATATCTGGCTGATTATTTAATCGATTCTTTTCATGTTTTTTTCAACATTTGTAAATATATTAAGATTGTTTTATACAACAACATCAAATCTAATGGATACTTATTCCATTGAAGTCAAAATCCAGCTTTAATCCTTGCAAACAATTTTTTTTGATTCACGTAGTTAATATAGAACTACTGTCGTAATGGGTCTGGGTAACACCTTTTGCCCGCCCAAATTCAACACCCCACCCCCCCCCCGCCCCCAAATAGGTTTGGGGTTGGCAGCCTGTATTGCTGTAAAATAATTATTTGGGTGAGTAGCCTATATGGAATGAAGCCTGGTCGCCATTACCTACTTTTTTCGTAGTTCTGTTGATCGTTGCTTAAATTGACGGACGACGATGGTGCCAGCCTGTTTCTTATATCAACTTACAATGAATCAATATAGATTTTAGCACTACAACAGGGCCGCGTAAGTTGTGGCGCCAGGCCCAGCCACAACCTTTTAGGAAAGATATAGCGTAAAAGAAGGGGAATTGAGATCGAATAAGAGATCGTTTTCAAAGAATGTAAATAATTAATAATGTATTCAAAATGTTAGCTAATATCAAGCAGATCCGGCGTCCCGGTCCCCACCGAAACAATATACGACAATGACACTTAGCCTACTTACGTTGGAAAATACTCCGTAACCCATATCCAGAATTCTGGCCTTATTTTAGGTAAGGCCTCTCTTGGTTTCAAAGACGACACCTTAAGGTATATCCCGCACAACGACCTGTTTTTTCCGACCACCACTTCAGAATACACAAACCGCATTTTTTTTTCAAAATGGCTACAGTCTGCTTCAAACTTTGCAAATTTTCATTTTTATCCCGACCAGGGATGATTAAGTCTGCGAGTATCCTCGTCGTCCCAACGGACAGGGATCTGAACGCCGGGCATTAGGAGACAGCCAGCAGGAATCAACAAGGTCCAGCATGTTTAATTGGCGACGCCACTTGTTCAGTTACCGCTTAGTCCGCCGACTGGAACGCCGGCACGTTGTGACACTGTCCGTTGTCAAGACTGCTGTCCGATTGGTCGCCGAGTTTTACGCCAAGAAAGAGTCCCTGTCACATGAAGACAACCGCTACGCGACCCCACCTCTTCCCAACTACACAAGACCACTATTTTTTCACATTCTTCTGCAGGGTCTTGTTACTCTACAAGATAATAGATGCTCAATCGCCGAGCATTAGGCGATCAGCATGTCCACCCTTGTGTCATTTGCTCAATCATCGCAAGACTTAGCCCGACAGCACACGTTGCTGTCAAACTGCAAGTCGGCAACTTATCGTCTGTAGTCGCTGAAGTTTTAGTCGCCGATGCACATGTCTAGTTGGCTTGCACTTATTCTCTCCCGCGTTGGAGCAGACTCATTGCCGACCCCTTTCCAACCGCACACAACCACTCATGATGCGCACCAATTCATCGGCTACCGCTTCCAAACCGCTCATTGTTCAAGCCGACCTCCCGATTCCAAAACCCGCCACGATTCTTTCTTGCAGCTTAAAAATCGCGGCGGGTTTTTTCAAATTTGCCACGTGCTCCCGACCACCACAAGACTGCATAAGACTGTACAGGACAGTCCCCAGACTGGCCAAAACTACACCTAAAAGGAAAATTACCCACGATTTTCGAAAAAAAATGGCCAATCGGCACCATCTGGAGCAGTCTGAAGCGGTTTTCCTATCAATAATGGGTAAACTACAGACGCCTGCACAGAACAGGCCCAAACCTTGCCAGAACTACACTGAAAAAGAAAAATAACGCTCACGATTTTCGAAAATTGCCAATCGGCACCAGACTTGAGCAGTGTGGAAGTGGTTTTCTTGCAAAAAATCGGCTGTGTGACTGAGCCTTACCTTGTACTGACCTGAAAAATGAAACGGCATACACATGCGCCAACTCCCTGAATTCAAAGCGGTTCCGTATAAAGAAATTGAACTTTCAAAAAACCGCTTTGGCTCTTTGATGTGGATCGGTCACATACGACATATACCCTCGTCATTATTCATACAAAACCATCAGGAACCTAACAGTGGATATGATCTTATCGCCAACGTTTGGAATGAGAAAATATTCCTTTATAACATAATCCAAAATCGAAATTTTGGTCAAGTTCAAGATTTCGCTTTACATGTTAAAATAAGAGATAAATATAAAATTCTCATTACATATTTTTCTGAAATCTTGCAAAGTTCTAGTGTGAAAGCAAATAAAAAGTCTCGTTTTATATTTTACATATGATACAATTATAATTTTGAATCGTTTTTTTTTTATAAATCTTTTCCTTCTGGTTTCGCAGTTCCATGGCGCTTGGCTATTCAGTTGTCAGAACACTTCTATCCTTGAGATGAATTTTACCTATGTTGCTGTTTAAGATCAACTTAAATTTTGGTAGAAATCTGTTCCATACAAAGACAAGTCAAGCATGGGAAATCTGATCCACGACGAGATGTTAGGGTCAAAAGAAAGAAAAGTCAGCTTGGAAAACTGTTCCATGCACAAGATGTGTCCAGGGTGCAAAAAAGAAAGTAAACTGAAAAAACATTTGCCATACAGAGATTTGTTAGGGGCAAAAAAGTAAAGTTTGAAAAATCTGTTCCATGCACGGATGTGGTTAGGGCAAAAAAGGAAAGGTAAAGCTTGGAAATGGTTCCATGAACAAGATGTGTTAGGAGCAAAAGAAAGAAAAGCTTGCAAATCTTGGTTTGTTCCTTGGACAAGATGTTGTTAGGGGCCCCAAAAATGCAGAAAATAAAAGTTTGAAATCGTACATAAGAGCCTACACGATTGAACCTTGAACAAATTCTATAAAGGACTTTTGTATATTCTTGTAGGATATAGTGAATATAATGAAAAAAATGTCCGCCTGCCAGCAGCTGTGTTGGTCATATTCAAGTCAAGGTCATACGTTAAAAGGCAATATGACAACCATGACTCCCCTCAACCATTTGGTCTAAAGCCCAAAGATGTGGTCTATATCCACGGTTTTTTTTTTCAACAAACACAATTAACCATATAGGTAAAACCATTCAATGCGTCCCTTATGATTTTTTTCTAAATAGTACGCAATCTGGTTAATTTGTTCTTTAAACTTTGGTCTGCCCCACAAACAAGCTCTCCATTGACGCCTGTATTCTAGTGACAAGTCACTAACGTTGAATTCGCGCATGTGTAGTACATTCCGGGTGACTGACCTAAATCTCACACAATCGAAGGTGGTTTCATTGTACATTGTAATACCGACACAGATATAACATCTCACTAGTCCACATTAATCGGCATATCTACGATTTATTTAGGATCCTTTTTCAACCTTCAATTTCCGGAATTTACTCATGGCGCAACTTACAAACATAAAACAAAACACAACACTCACACGGAAATCTTATTTAAATTCTATTTTCAGTTCCGTAGCCGAGACCATAGGATTTCCATATCATTGCGCATATTTTTACAAGCTGAGGTCTAAAAGTCTATCGAACGTCATAACATACATTGAGGAATTTCCAAAATCTCCCCCAGCTGTATCAGAAATTGACGTCACCATTCAGTAATGAGAGTAATGAGCGCGCTCTTTCATTTGTAAATGGTATTGGAAAAACAGTGTGTAAACACACCCCGGGTGCTCCCTACACCATCCTCTTATCCTTTGGATTTTGGTTTACCGGTGGGTTGGTAAAAGTTCTCTTCTTTCTATCATGAACACCCCAAGTTCCAATAGTCATTCAGTTGTAAAGGTAATAGTAACTTGGTCTCAATGATGTAATAAAATAAAATATGAATAGCTACATCAGATGAATTAAAGGGACACAAAGAAGGGGGAAAGAAACAGAATGAATGAAAAATGATATGGAATGAATGAAGATTTGAATGAAAATACATTTAATTTTACCCGAATCCATCAAATGAAGATCAAGTCAAAACACAAAGAGGTGGCGGGGTGAGGGACACGAATTTGCAGCCTGCCCGAGAATAAGAATCAACGTATTTCCATAATATGAAGAAAATCATACATATACATATCACACAATCACAAAAGAGATTTAAAAAAAAACAATTATGGCGGATGTGGCAACAGGCCAAAAAAGGCCAGAAGTGACCACCCCCTTAACAAAAAAGTTACACCATAAATTAATATCAAATGAAAACACAGTACCATAATATCATAATCAGAAAACTTTCAAAATACAAGATATATGCTCCGGAATATCCCAAAATTAGTCATTATTAGAAAAATAAGTTCTGTTTATATTGACTTTCTAAAATGTTTAGTTGAATTGATGCTTCGTGTTTGATCAGTGAATTCCAAAGGATAGGTCAACATGTCCGTACAGATGATCTGAAAATACACTGTCTGATTATGAGTCAAATTATAATTATATTTATTTCTGTGTTAAATGTGGGAGTCATAGTGTCTAGTAAAATATCCATTAAAAGTAGTTGACAACTGATTGGTGCTGACTTATAATAAATACCCCCAATTCTAATTATACATGTCCAAAGATGATTAAGTATTGTGGCTTGAAAATAATGGCGCCGTATGGCTTCTATAATGCTATTAGAAACAGTTCTGAAAGCCCAGTTTTGGAGCTGAAATAACTGGTTAAGGACAGTTTTGGCGTATTTCCCCATATTAAAATAGAAGGAATTTAAATACGTCAAAAAAAAGATGTTCGAGTTACAATATAAAGAACGTAAAATACGTTGTGGTTACATATATTTAAGCTTATGTAACATTCCAAATATTTCGTGATATAGTTTTTGTAATATACCATCAGTATGTTGTTCAAAGTTAAGGTTTTAATCTATTAGTACCCTAAGAACTTTGTTCAGATACTCTTTTTAAAGGTATTATCGAAAGGTGGTCGTTATTGCTTCCAAAACAGATGTCATGTGGGGTGACTTATCCTTACGACACGACTATCAATTGAACTGATTATCAACTACAGTATTTGATGTCATATGTGGAATTCCCAATACCATGTATAGTGGGTCTTTTTTGGTAGCATAAATATATTTTTGGCTTTAAACCAAGTGCTTACTTCAGACAGTTCATTATGATTCAAGTTAATTTTTGGAGTGGTAATATTCAGTATGCGAAAATATTGTCGTGTCATCTGCAACGAATATGAAATGCCAAGAATCTGTAGTATTGAATATCATTTACGGATAATATAACGAGTAAGCGGCCCCAGTATCTGATCTTGGGGAACTCCACAAGTTCAGCTTTTTAAAATGGATTGCCTCAGAATGATAACCCATACATCATTGTTTTCGATTGGATTAAATACTCTTAAACCAGTCGTACACAATTCCCCGAAATCATCAAATAAACTTAAGTTATGAAGTAAGATATCATGGATACTCGTGTCAACGCTTTTTGTCAACTCTAAAAATACATCGATTGTTGTTTCACTTTTTTCGACTGCGGCATTGCTTGTTTACCAGATCAAATGCCATATAGGTTGAATGTTTTTTTCTAAACCCAAATGCTGATCATTACGTATGTCATGCCTGTCAAGTATTAGCTCATACATCTGTTGAAAACAACCTTCAAGGATTTTTGAAAAACATGGACGTAGTGAGACGGGGTCGATAGTTTGAAAATAATCATGCATCATCCTTTTTATAGATAGGTACAACTTTTGCTACTTTAAGATCTTATAGGACTATACCAGAGTAATAATGGAGAGATTGAATATCCTGGTTAGGGGTTTGATAATTTCATTTTTTATCTTTAATAATAAAATTACAATACCATCGTTACCCGGACTTTTTTATGATTATAATTTTAAACATTTCATTTTCAACAGGTTTCATAAACATGCTACTTTTTGCGGTGTTCAGGTAATCTGAATATTTTTTGCCAGCGTTATGGATATTTGATGCAAGTTGTGACCTATTCACAAAAAAGTCGTTGAATTCATGCATGTCCGGAGGATTCAATTCTGGTTTTCAAAGAATCCGTTTTGAATTTGGTTGTAATGACTTGTTTTCCCACGTCCAATAAATTTATTTAGTGTTTTCCAGGAAAAGTATCTCTTTGGATTTTCAATTAAGCTATGTTAACTTATTTCTGTATGTCTTGAATTTTTTTCTTTTATTAATAGTTGGATTGCAAGATACCCGACACCACACAGAATAACTTGTTTTTATGTTAATACGTATAAGTCGATCCTTGTTATCCACGGTGGTTTTTGGTTCTTTTTCTGTTTCATCGCACATATACCATCTTGGTCTTGGTACTCACCTTATTTTGGGGATACAATTACAAGTTAGTACGGACCCGGGTGTCTTTCCCTCGTGCTGTGTCATAATGAATTATCTGATATCTTTCATTTGCATTCATTATTATCAGAAATAACATCCCAGGTGGTATTGGATAATCCTCGTTTGAGTTTGCAATGTTTTCATTGCCTATAGTTCCTTGTACCGAAAAACGTGTTGGGGGTTTTCTTTAACTTTCATCGAGTATCAAGATTGTTGGGCAAATGGTTCAGATATGATATAACTAAGATTGTAGGAATTACAGTATTGTCCACTCTATTCGTTAAAATATTGTCAATTATGTTGCACTAGTTTAGTTGCGTATTCTTGTAGGTTTATTAAATAGTAGGTATGAGTGAATATGATAAATGGGACCCAAATAATCGTGAGTAGGGTCTATGGATGTCATCTTTCAGTAGATCAAAGATTTAATCTCACATTATTATGACAGTTTATTTTCATCCGTTACTTGTCGTATATTGCACCTGCTATGACATTCTTTTGGTTTTTACAGTTTTCTATTTATATAAAACATGATTCAAAAGTTAGAAGTAGCTTTACATAGATCTGTTCGTATTTTGTATCTAACTGTCAGGAATATACATTAGGGACTCCTCCAGTGATATGACTAAAATAATGAGGGTTGGTTAGCAGTGTACATAAAACTGGAGCTCAACTTGCTTTTCAACTCTAAAAATGAAATTTTTACACCTGATTTAGATTATGACCATAAGAACGATTGTTGAAAATAGTAATTTGCATTATGAACGGTTAAAGCGTGGGCTTTACAAAAAAAGTAGGTCAAAACGTATATATTTAGTGCTACATTGTTTAGCAATAAACTGTTGTTTTTTCTAATTAACAACCTCACCTACATATTGGTTATTCGCCCACGGCGAAGCGGAAAATCTTTCTGAATTGACAACGTTCAAGGAATAATCCTTGGAACTGCAGAAACAAAATAGTGACAATTTGCTTGTTCATGACTTTAGAGCATATCGGATAGTTCAACCCCCAGTGAGGTCCGGGTGTAAAATAGGCCCAAGTTCCAAACCCGAAGCCGTTTCAATAGTTTAAATGTTCACGCGACATGAACATTTCAATTTGTCGAAAGGTTTGGTGTCGTAGACACAAGGAAAATAGCCCAAGAGATGTCAAAGAAGGTCAGAGCGAATATTTAATCTCTGTCGCTCGTCTTATATCGCTCTCTCATCCCTCTCCCTCCCTCTCTCTCCTTAATTATTGTATATTGATTATATATTCATTTAAATTTATTATTTAAATCAGTGCGGCAAAAATAATCCATGATCAATACATTGAAGGTCACCATTAATCATCTAAGTCGATAAAAGATCGGCCAATAAGGTATAGCAAACTGGCAACGGAAAAAATACAGCGTACAGTAGACAGTTATACCAAACAAAAGCAACATACTAAAATTTAATCCTTTACTTAGTCATATCAATTTATACAAAGTAATTGAATTTTGATACGTTGTGAATCTGACAGGAGTAACTGACATTATCTTCATCACTCGTACAGCCACGTCACCAGGACAGAGACTTATTTGCAAAACATACGAATTTTCGAGAGGAAATAAACGGCTTGAAGAATTTGCGATTTAATTTGCCCCATACTGTTAATTTAAAAATATATTTTCAATTGAACCTAGTGGAAAATCACCCGAAATAAAAAAATTTAATCATTACTAAACACTTCAAATATATTAGATATACGAAAAAAGTGGTATAATAAATTACGTCACTATGTGAAAACGACAAAAATAGCAATTTCAAAGTGTAAAATACAAATACGAGGCACAATACAGGCGCGGATCCAGGAGGGGGCGGCCGGAGGGGGCGCCGCGCCCCCGGGGGGTTAATTCTGCAAACTCTTGCAAAATCAGCCCATTTTGGAAGCATTTGGACAAATTTCAAGAAACGTTTATTTGGTGTAATTTTGACTTTTTTTCAAATCCTGGTCCGCAACTGCATTTACGTCGTTATGTGACGGCGTTTGCGCAAATGCGTCACTATGTGAAAACGACAAAAGTACCAATTCTACCGTGAACTGCCAAAATACGTCGCACAAATTCGTCACTATGTGACGCGTACGAAATACTTCAAAATGCAGAGACGATGCTATGGCCTGCGCACAGGGGGATATAGATTTCCGACTAAAAGTCGTTATGTGATGCGGACAAATTTAACGTTTTAAATACATCATAATTAGTTAATTAATGATTTTGCTGATTAAGCCACTTTTGAGGTTTGAAATTTGGTGAATATGTAGAATAGCACAAAACAAACAAACCATGCACACATTTCTCCAAAAAGTCCACAATGTCGAATACGTCACTATGTGACGCGGGGCCGACGATCTGATAGTTTGCCTATCATGCAGCCAAGGGATTGGCATTCACGTGGATCCTAGAACAATTTTTGCTTGCTTTGTTTTGTTTTGGTTATTTTGTTTATTAAGAACCCAGTAGGGATTCCCACACATACAATTGCTATTGGGATGTCGTTAATCAACCTGACGCCTGTCCCATCAATATCGTTGAAGCAGGTTTATCAATAAAATATATATTTTCCAGGTAATGTCAAATGATGCCAAGCAAAGATTGTTGGTGATGATGTCAGTATCCCACTTCCCAGCCCTTGGGTGATTAATTGTAATTAGGAAATTTAGTTTAGAATTCCATTAACACAACAGTCCGCGCGGGGTTTTCATGAGAGGCAGAGGGAGATCGTGAGCTTTAGCCAACATAACTTGTAACCACTCTATCTAATCTTCATTTTGATCCACTTATAGTAGAGTATATCCAATCAAGAAGAAAACAAAATCCATGGCTGATGGGTAGACACGTTCCTTAGGCTATTAGTCGGAAGCGGCATCGTTTGAAGACAACAGCATGGACGTGAAGTTGCGTTACTAATGCAATTTTAATTGCGGAAAAGTATAGACCCGGGTGTCTAGTTTAAGGAAATCCACCGGGTTGCCACCATTGGTACCATGGTGCTGATTGGATATTGATGGTCATAGTCAAAAAAGGGATTAAATTTCCGAAATACATCAATAATGGTGTGAAATATCTACAAATACCGGAGTAAAAAAGTCAAATGGCGAGGGTAGCTGCACGGGTAATTTAAGTGTATGTTCAAAAATCGGTCATAAGAATTAAAAAACTTTGTACAGGGGTCCAATTTTCAAAATCCCCTAACGTAAATTGAAAGTAGGCGCACATAATTCGTCTTGACACAAGGAATTCTGAAAGGTATCTATTTTGAATCTAAAATGTCACCTGGTGTATAAAGACCCCATATCCATCTCAAACATTGGACCACCTCATCCTCACCACACCCACAAATACTATGGTTTCGGACTCCTGCGATCACACTGACGACAGCTTTAACACACTAATAAAACCATCAAGCAAAGACTCGTTTTCCATATTCCATTTCCACTGCCGTCGTTAGTATCACAAACATCATATGAAAGAAATCCACTAACTACCTTAATCACCTCAACCACTCTTTCTCTGTCTTGGCATTCTCAGAAACATGGCGTACTGACACCAAGTCACCACCTCACTTTTAATGGCTACACGTACATTCCCGGAGCAATCACTGGCAGAGGAAGGGGAGTTGGTCTTTACATTAAAAAATCACTCTAATACACAAAAGCATCGGACAACAAAACCAGAACCGATTTGATCCCTTTTTATCGAACTCACCATTAACACCAACAATAGACCCAAAACACCTAACTGTCGGAGTTATTACAGACTGCCTATGAACACACAACCAAATTTTAACAAATTGCTTCGAGCAGCTTCTCACTGAAACTAAATAAAAACCAACGTCGTTGATGTCTATATTGTCGGTGACTTTAATGTCAATCTTCGCTAATTATTCCACTATCCACACAGTAATGACTTTATTAACACACCACTTGCAAAAACTCTGTATCATAAATTAACCAGACCTACAAGAATTAAGCATAACACAGCCACGCTCTCGATAACCTTATCACCAACTCCCACTGGACCAGACTCCACACACAAGGGATCTTCTGTCACGCACTACAGATCACTTCCCCATATTCCTCCATTACATCATTTAAGCATAAGCATGCCACAAAAACAAACAATCACTAAACGTGACTTCAGAGATCACAAAATTCGCACATTTAACCGTAGACTCACCACGAATCATGGGAAAATATACTCACAGAAAAATGACCCTAAAAACATAGCGTACAGCACCTTTCATTTCAACTTATACGAAGCATTACAAACGAATCATTCCACTTACAAAAGAAGACCCTAAAAAATCCGTAACCATAAACACCCCTGGATGACAACAGCAATTTCCAAGTCAATCAAAAAAGCACAGCCTTATAAAACATACCGGCAGAAAAACACACCAGCAACCAAACATACAATACAAACAAACAAAAACAAATTAACTCAATTATCGTTATGGCCAAGAAAAACACAACAAGAACAAAATTCAGAAACTAAAAAATGATCCCACCCAAACCAACTGGCACATTCCTCAACAACATTCTAGGTAGGAAGGTACCCACTAAAACAAATCCCTGCACCTTTCAGACTATAACAATAAGCAAATAACTGACTCGCTTGACATTGCTAATGCATTCAACGACACTTCACTAACCTGGGAAAAACCTTGTCTACAAAATTCCACCTTCCATTAAGCTCATTTAACAACACCTTCCAAAAAACCATTCACTTCAATTTTGTATTTTCTGAATCCATTAGTTTATGTAGATGAACTCACAAACTTCGCAACCTACTAAAACCTGGTAAAAGTGCGGATACCGACAAGATATACCTGGGATTGCTAACAAATCATATTATCAACATCATATCGCCTCTGATGCACATATTTAACCAATCACTTCTCACCGGAACTTTTCCATATCACCTCAATTAGCCAAAGTCATTCCAATTTATAAAAACAAGATGCACATAATCATGCAAATTACAGGCCATTTCTGTTCTCCCATCTTTTTTCAAAACTATTGAAAAAATCAAATGGTTCACACGTCTGTCTTCATTCTTTTAATAAGCACAACATTCTTGTCGATGAACAATTACGGTTTCAGGCCCAAACGCTCGACTTCCATGGCATCCTTGAACTAACAACTAACCTCAACCCTTGCACAAAAAATAAACTCCACACCATGGGGCTATTTCCTGGATCTCGCCAAGGCTTTCGACACTATTGATCACAACATTCCTTCTTTACAATCTTTAATCCTACGGGTCCGTGAGTAGCCGTGGAGTGGTTCATGAGTTATCTTACTAACCGCTCACACTCAGTCTACGTACACTCCATCGCATCTCAAATCAAACCCTATCACAGTTGGTCGTCCCTCAAGGCTCACCTGGACCCTACTTTTCATCTTTTACATGAATGACATCACCACCATCTCTAACACAGCAAACTAATCTTATTTGCAGATGACACAAACATTTTTTCTCCATCAAACTCTAAATAATGCACTTTTTAAAACAACATGAACATTAACTCGCAAAATCACTTGACTGGTTCCGGGCTAACAACTTTCTCTCAATGTTCCAAAAACTAACTACTGCTTTTTCTTCTACCCACAATCCATATCACAATCAAACAGTAACAATAGATCACTCAGACACTCTCCCAGGTTACATTCAACCAAATTTCTTGGGCATTACAATCGACGACAAACTTACATGGAACGAATACATCAACTCTGTCTCTACCAAATCGTACTCACGAATTGGGTACAAGCTACAGAGTTTAAACACCACCTCCAGACTACCCTTAATCACTTTATAACACACTAGTTCTCTCCCATCCTTAGCTTACTGTACCCATCATTGGG
>JAMKCH010046480.1:0-24675 GCA_023653785.1 Ophioderma brevispina
ATTTCCCACATGCTTCTTCTCCAAAAATGCATTGGAATTTCCATAGTGAAATCCAAAAAGTACATGGGAATTCCCATCATGAAATAAAAAGGTGCAATAGAATTCCCACAATGAAAATCGTAAAAAGCATATCCAATATTCCATCTGTGTTATTTTAACAGATGCACTGAATAGATAATTGAACAATTTAGCTAACCCAAGATGACTCTAGAAATTCCCATGACTTTACTTATCCACTGAAAAAAAAAATCCGATTTCCCCAAGAATACTATCACTTAGTAAACTGTTTTCCCTTCCGTTCTCGTTGGTCACAAACACCTAAAGATAACATGATGAAAAATGCCATAGAAATTCCAACACTGATTTGTCAAAACCACCTTGCAAATTCACATAGTTGTCATGGGTCATTGTCATGGGCTGGACACTTCCTAGAATAGCCTATTTTGACCATTCCTAAATTGTCACCATTTTAAAACTTTGTGCATCTGCAGATTGATGTAAGTGTGCACATTGATGCTGAATGTCATTATGAATGTTACGATAGCATCCCAAAACTAAAAATGGAATAAAATTTACTCCATTTCGAGTAAGATTTTCTCCTTTTACAGAGCGATCCCCTATTTTACTCCATATTTTTACAGTTTAGGGATTTAATGGTGTGCAAATTGTTCTGGGATGCTTGCATTTGAAACCAGCTGCATGGGACACCCACAATTACAACACACAGTCTCCGGACCCTCCAAATCTAGGGACATTGTGACTTGTGTAATGTAATAACTTCAGAGTCCCACCATTACAGATGTCCTAGGACTCTTCTTTTTATTACATGTAGTCCATAGGACACTGTGTGTCATTAACGATAGTCCCCAGGACACTGAAAATCAAAACTTGTTGTCTATAAGACCTCTAATTTTAAAACATATGGTCCTAGGACTGTGAATTCAGCTGTATGGGACTCCCACAATTAGTACACACAGTCTCCTGACCCTCCAAATCTAGGGACACTGGGACTTGTGTAATGTAATAACTTCAGAGTCCCACTATTACAAATGTCCTAGGACTCTTCCTTTTATTACCTATAGTCCATAGGACACTGCGAGTTATTACCGATAATCCCTAGGACACTGAAAATCAAAACTTAGTGTCTATGGGACTCCTAATTTCAAAACATATGTTCCTAGGACTATGAAACACAAAACTTAGAGTCCGACGGACTCTAACAGGCTAGGACTGGCTCGCTCGTGACACCGGCATCTAAAAGTAGGGGGAATACGGTACTGAATGTTGTTTTTTTTTTTTTAAACGGGGGTCATTGGGTATTGAAATGTGAAAAGGGGATTCATTCAGTACAAGTAACATTTTGTTTGAAAGTGGGATCATTCGTTACTGGGAAGCCAAATGAGAGAAATTATATAGATCAATAGCACTGGTCCTGTCATACTAAACAAAAATTTAAGCAAAAATGTAAGTTGAAAAGCGAAAGTTGACAAAAAAATGTGGTCATTTGGTACGGGATTATGACTGTGGTATTGTACTGCAAAAGGGGCCATTGAGTATTGAAACGGTCAAAAAAGGGGGTCATTCGACTTACACATGACGCGTACTTACATGTGGGAGTCCCCCCTCACCCCGGGTTTTGGGTAGAACCTCTGGGAAATATGGAGAACTTTGTAAAACAAGGGAGTAAAAATAATACAGAGTAAATTTTACTTTTGGGTCAAATTGTGTTTAAATGTTCATCAATACATTTGTCTCATTATAAGGATTAAAAAGATATAGTTTGTCTATAGGTTCCAACCTTTAATTACACAGGTACACAGCTCTATTAATTTTCAAGGTCAAACTGGGACAAAAACTTACCCATTGCTCCGATTTTGTTGAAATTGTTGTCAAAGTGTTCGTCTTGCTTATTTTACGATGTTTGGTATTTGGTTGCATAATTATAGTGGGAATAATGTAACAAGGGTCTACATGGTCTTATAAGGGTAACCACATCTTGATCTCAAAATTGTATACAGAGCTGTCACCCAAAGAGACCAAAGAGAAAAAGTTCACTTTCTGTTTTAGTATGACCAGAGCAATAATTTTGACACCAGTTTCAACAAAATCCGAGCATTGCATATTTTTTACCCCCGAATGGCCTTGAAACCTTTCCATGAAACTAAATGCTACAGGACAGGACCTAGACAAACTACACCTTGTTTAACCGTCGTCTTACGAAACCTTTTTTGTAACCATTTGTGTAACTTTTTTTACAAAGCACCCGATGCTTATGATTTTGATACTAGTGGATAGCTATGGTCCTACTCTTTCCATTGATACCAACATAAGCACCAACATACCTAGTATAGCATCACAATTGTCATATTGTCCGGATATCGTCCGCGAGCCGGCAAAATTGGCATTTTCCACAGAATATATAGGCGAAAATCCAATTTTGCGCTAAAAATGTAGGAATATCGGATTTTCATGCGATTTTCAGCTCTATCAATCAATCAATTATTACAAATTTCCATAATACATAATACAAATACATTAAGGATCACACAAACAATGACAATCATGGGGGAGATGACCAAAAGGCCAATAAGGCCAGAGGCGGCCATCCCCTAAAACATAATAGTTACATACAACTATGATAGACATTAAAATAAGGGGGAAATAACAAAATAAGACATATGCCCCAAGATTAACAAATTTACTCAAGAGTATATTTATAAATGAGTTGTTTTTTGTATTGATTTCTAAAATGTTTAGCTGATTTTGAACTTTTTAGATTTTCATGTAATGAATTCCAATGAATTGGTCCGGATGTTCTAATTGATTGATCAGAAAATACTTTTTTTTGTTTTGGGTCAAATTATAATTCTTGGAATTTCTCGTATTATAATTATGAATGACATTACGCCGAATAAAATACCCATCAAAGGAGATTGGTAGTTGATTTGTACCGTACCTGTACACAAATAAGCCCAATTCCAAGTTGTAAGTGTCAAAAATATTAAGAATGTTATGATCAGAAAATAATGGTGCGGTATGGCTTCTATATTGGGTATTTGATATTGTTCTAAGAGCCCATTTTTGGAGTTTAAAGAGTTTGTTTAAGTAAATTTTTGGCGCGTTTCCCCATGTTAGAATAGCATAATTTCAATAGGGTAAAACAAGAGTACCATATAGGGAATATAAAATACGACCTGGTACAAAATGTTTGAGCTTGTTAATGATACCAATGTTTCGTGATACTATTTTCGAGATAGTCGTATCATCTGAATACGTGATAGTCGTATCATCTGCAAATACCATCAATATGCTGTTTCCAAGTTAGGTTTTCTTCAATTACAACCCCTAGAAATTTAGTTGAAGATAATCTTTGGTAACGACCATCGTTTACGAGATGATATTAATTGAGTTGTGCATGAAAACCAATAGTCACTTGAATATTTACCACACCACTATTTGCTGTCGATAATGCGGTAGTTCCTAACTCCATATAATTTGTGTTTGAAGCATTAACGGACAATTTTTTTAGCTCTAAACCAGTTGCTTACTTCAACATATTCGTTATTAATTAAGTTGATTTTTAGACTCAATATCTCTGTGTGAATACGTGATAGTCGTATCATCTGCAAATAATATAAAATCTAGTACATTTGAACAATTAGTAATATCATTAACATATAGTATAAATAATAAGGGGCCAAGTATGGATCCTTGAGGAACACCACAAAGTATTTTTGAATTGGGACTGTTTGGAATTATATCTTACAAACTGCTTTCTATTGCTTAAATATTTGGCAAACCATGTATAAACAATTCCCCGGAAACCTTAATGGTTTAATCTATGAGGTAATATATCGTCGTCAATAGTGTCAAATGATTTTGACAGGTCTAGAAAAATCCCAATTGTTGTTTCTTTGTTTTCTACCGCTGTACTGATTTTATCAAAATTGATTATGGCAATATAGTTGAATGATTTTTTTTCTGAATCCAAATTGTTTTTATTCAGTATTCCATATGTATTTATATAACATGCATCTATGAAACCAATTTTTCTTAAAACTTAGAAAAAGACGTAGGCGTGAAATGATCGGTAATTTGAAAATAGTTTCCAGTATCATTTTTTATGTCTTCAGGGACTATACCTTTGGGTAATGAAAGGTTGAATATGTGCAGTGTAATGTTGTACATTTCACATACGCATTGTTTGATTATAAAATGATGATAATTGACTAGTATAAACATAGAATTTAAAGCCATACTGCGCATTAATTTGTCAAATATATTCGCATTAAAATACCCTTGGGTGGCAATCACCCCCTAACCTTCGACATAGACGTATGGAGAGGAGAGAAGGACAGAAGCTATTCCCTAATTGCTACACAACGACGATTATCCACATTATATCACTTGGCAACTATTTTGTAAAAGTATAGACCACCAAAGGCCACTTCTCGGCAGGGCGTACCCTTCATCCCGATGATCATCGCGACATCGCCGATTTCGTGGCACGCTCAATTGAACAAGTCATAACCTGTGCGCAGAAAGGTATATCCCGATGTGCAGTGGTTTGTTTACAGGTGGAGACGAAAACAAAGAGACTGAGTCGATTACAGCCGAAATTCTGAGTATTTCAGTCCAAAAAAGTTCGGAGATGCATGGTCCTAAGATGAGTTACATTGATTCTAGTTTTACTCGTACCTTTTCGGCTTTTAAAAAACTTCAATGTTTGTAACGACGTATTCTTAAAGGATGATATTTGGAGACGGAAATTCTAACTTGATTTGAGAAGAAAAATGCCGTATCTAAAATATGGCACCAAATGACAGTGCCAAGTGCCCGTTTTTTCAATTTGCCCGAAGTTGGCCATATTACCACAGCATTGTACTTGTGCACATGCATCAGCCTTAATATTGATCTTTTCCAGGGTTGATATTATAGTTTTACGATCTGTATCGAGCGCGGGGCGATGATGTGTCGATCAAAGGGTTTTAACAGGCCTTTCCCTTCTCAATACCTCTATGCTTTGACGGCATACTCGAACTCCGGTGAAGGTGCTCCCTTTCATATTTTTTCTCTAAAAAGACCAGAAAGAATGAGAGAATGATTACCTAGGAGAAATCGAAAGCTTTTAGCACTCTACGCGGGTTCAATAGGTCGGTAACCACCCCCCCCCCCCGTTAAGATGAGGTTAAATCTGATAATGATACAATGAACGGTGTACATTAAGCATAATTGGATTGATTTCAAATTCCTTCATTTACCCCCTATTTTACAATGTTCCCACATTCCCAGAGTTTAGATCCCAAAATTCGTGATCCGCATTCGCCCACACTATTAGAAAAAACATCTTCCAAACCTTCTTTCCCTAAACTTAGGAATAAGATTTCATTGTTACCCTACTATCATATTCTTTAACAGAAGAAATAGTAATAAGGATATATTTAATTCTTTCCTGTTTTTAGTTACAGGGACCCTGGTAGTCAGGAAGACCTTTCAGTGACCGTACAGTGAGTTATACACATTTTTTGCTGAAAAAATGACGATTAGGGTATGTAGGCTAAGAATCTGTCGGGTGCCACTGGGCATCCTTGGGCATTGAGAAATCCCAGATGGCGTCGCATAAATGATAATATAGATTCAACCAATTTATCAAAATAGGGAGTTAATAGATATTATATAGGATCCAATGAACAAGTGTAGGCACTTTAACCATTAAGGTATACTTCAAACATTCAAAATGGAAGCCAAAATCCAATAATTTTAAAATATGCCCTTAGAACAGGCAAAACACCGCTGATAAAAATAGACATGAAGTACCAGTAGGTTATGTTGTTAGACACAATAAATGTATTTCTGATACGTTTAAAATTGGAACATGACGGCAATCAATATGGCAGCCAAAAACATAAACATCTTTAAAAAATTATCTGACACAAATTATAAGTATTACAGATTCAAATCGCATCAATTGTCAAGACATAGAAATGTACCTTTGAGCCTTACCAATGTACAAAATACATTGCAATTTGTTTTCAATGTGCCAAAATCGAACTAAACTAATATGGTGTCAAATGTTGTCAAAATGACCATCTGTATTACATTTTTTTTTCACATCGCTGCACCTCAATTAATAAGTGACACATTTAGTATTTATCGGGATTACCCTGGTATCACTTGTTATGATCGATATGTACATTTCTATTTGTTTCATTGACAGCAATAATTTATACTTGAAGGGGTAAATTTGTAGAAATTTTTGTGTCAATGCTTTTTTGAAGATATTCCCGTTTTGGCTCCATATTGGATGACTCATGTTACCAACTTTAAAAGTATCATAATCCATTATTGTGTCTAACAACATAATCCTAGTACTTCATGTCAATTTTTTATCACAGGTAGTGACTTAATGTTACAAGTTCCATCACTAGCTCCTGGATCCTATAGTATATCAATTAACTCCATAGTTTGATAATATTGGGTTGAATATATAATTATCATTAATTGCGACGCCCTCTTGGATTTCTCAAATGCCCAAAGATGCCCAGGTGGCCCCCGGGAGATTCTTATTCTACACACCCTAATATCTCATTTTTCAGCAAAAAAGTTGTGTATATACTCAACTTAACGGTCAGGCCATAACTTGGACCCTATCTCTAACCCGACTAGGGGCAATATGTCCGAATTATTAGTCAAGGACAGTATAATATTAATATCCCTCTGATAATGCTTGTTTGAATTTGTGTCACCTCTCATTGCCCTATAAATAAAACCTTAGATTTTTAAATGCAGTCCCCAATATAATCCCTTTTAGGTTTGAAACAAATCCGGATGTCTTTGAATAACAACAGGCGTACACTTACCTTGCGACATAACTGGGGGCGTATAGTGGATCCCCCCTTAGTGATCCAAAAGTCGGATTCGTTGTCATAACTATTCCGTTGATTTATAATGATAAGCATTAAAATCGGTCGGAATTTCTTAAAGATCTTTAACACAGAGCAGCCATTGGATTTAGACCCTTTGGAAATCAACTCTTTCTCTTCTGGAACGGTAGTTGTTACTCGAAGTTTCACGCTTGTTCCATCATCAGACATTCTGATGAGCGCATGATCGTACAGGCGTGTGTATATATATATATATATATTTATATATATATATATATATATATTATATATATAATATATTATATATATATATCTATAATATATATGAACGATGGTGCTGCGTAGCACTGTGTAATTATATACAGGTCAAGGTGCCAAGAAGTAGGGTGGCAGCAGTGCTGAATAGACTGTAGCTCACCCCGTCTATTCAGCATTTCCCGCTGCCATCCTACTTCTTTGGCACCTGTACTGTATATATATATAATTATATATATGATATTACATATATATATATATTATATATATATTATATACAGTTCAAAAAGAGTAAGTCCCCCCTGACAAATATGCATTTTTCCAGACAGTTACGTCTCCTTAACCTGTTTACAAAAATGTAAAAGTACACTTAATGTTACGCATAGTAATGCCAAAAAAGTTTCACACAGCAGTTGACCTTCTCCCTGAAACAACGTCATTTATAAAAATTTATGACCAATAAAAAATGACACTTTCTTGCTTAAAAAAAAAAACCATTTGAGAAAATCAAGTTTTAAAGATTTTTTTAAAGTCTTTTTCCCTATTACTTACTGAACACCCGATTCCTAATTTGGTAACCAACTGAGAGCTTAGAGTTCTTCTTCTTTCCATTTGGTACCAATTAATTACCAGATTCCTATCATGCCTCCCTCTGACGTCATAGTTGAGGAAAATGTTACAAATACAGCTATATAGTGGTGGAAAATTGATATTTGCAATTTTCCTGACTCAAAAATGTCGCACTAAAACTCTCCGAGTAAAACTAGTCTATCCCATTAAAGAGAGCACAAACGTGTGGAAATCGGATATTCCCAACTTTTTGGGTGAAAACCACATTTTCCTTCCCCCTATTCTACACTGTGTACTATGGAAATGGACATTTGTGCCTACGACTCGTGAAATTTATAACGCCAGCCTGACGTAATTCTAGGCATGTTGGTACGACCGTTTTGGTAGTTCAATGGAAAGAAAGTTGACCATAGCTAATCCATTGGTACCAAATCACTATCTGTGGTATTCCCTGTGTTGTACTAGCCTGTTGTACTTCTCCGTCCGGGATTTTCTCGATGTTCAATCTATCACGAAAGTGGGCCATTTTTAATTCATCATCAAATTTACAAATGTCATTTCAGGAGAAGATTAACGATTGTGTGATTTTCTATTTGCTCATTACATGTGTAACATTGCGGGAACATTTTACATTTTTGTGCAGGTTAGGAGCCTAACTTTTCCAGAAAGTGTACCTTTGTCGGGTGGGGAGACTTATTTATTTTTGGAAATATATACCCACTAGACCATATGAGGTAAAACGGTTTTGTGACATTTTCTGGTCATATTTGTGTCACGCTGACTGAAGGACAATTATAAACTAAACGAGAGTAAATAATCAAGTTGGCTGAAGCGGGATTCAAACCGGCGACCTCTGGATTGCGAAACCAGTGCTCCTGAACCAACTGAGCTATTCCCCCATTCGTCTTCTGTTTCGTTTCTGTGCAAGTCCAAAATCACAGTGGAAGAGCCGTCTTTAAAACCACTGATAGTTTCATCATCCAGGTTAATCAGGCCTGTAATTCCTCTTGGGGACTTGTAAAACCTCACAGTCATCTATGATGGGGCTAATGGTTTGTGGCTTCCACATCGCGATTTTAGGGGGTGATGGTTCTACTCCGATCGTTAGAGTTCTTGTACGACCAACGCCCGTTTCTGAGGCTGTTTAGTTTGACCCATGGCCTTTTCCTATCAATGTCACACAGCCTTTGGGTTTGCTCAGATGGGCTGTCCACAAACTTCTTTAGGTTCAATGTAAGGAAGAACCATTGCTCAAACGCCTCTTTCCTTGTATCCAAGATTATCGATAGGGATACTGTGACTGCATGTCCTGGATTGGGTCGCAAAGTGATTCCGTGGACTTCTCTGATCCTCAAAGGGTGTTGTGGTGGGATTAGACTACCAGTTTCATCACATTTCTTGCGAGCTTGTGATTCGTCTGAAGGTTCCTCTAAGATTTGCAGGAGCTTTGCCAGACCGAATTGGAAGATCTACAGGCGTCGCCAAAGGCAACCACTAACAAGTCTCAGTGCATCATTCAGAACGACAGTCAAGCTTGTGTGAATGTACGCTGTGGACTCCATCGGGTGCAGCGTATCAGCGTGGATATGCCAAGGCAACAGTTGATTATGTAAGGTGTCAAAAGAATTCACCCCATCCAGTTCCTGCGAGTCTTCTGAGGGGTTTGACACGATGCCGCGTCTTGGCAGCGACTCCTGTGTGAGTTGATTGAAAGTAAGGGCTAGCGGGGTCCTGTGACGCCTAGGTACTTCGGTGTTGGGTCATTTGACAGTTTTTTCTCCATCGAGAGTGAGGTTTGTCTCTTTTTGCGCATCGTTTTGCAAGGTGGAAAACAGTGCTGACGGTCTTGGGTTTTGCTAGTTTCAAGTGCCATCGTGGCAGAATTGGGCTTAAACAGTGATTAGGAGGCTTTCTGCAGCACTGTTCTAAGGACTCAAAGGAGTCCGCAGCTATTCCCAGAGTGCCAGTTCGTCTGCGTAGGAGTACTGCGCAAACAATCTCCCTTTGGCATAGTCTGAGACGTATAGTTGAAGAGACTGGGTGCCAGGACAGAACTTGTTGGACACCAGTTTCCGGAAGTTTCGCCTTTACTACTACTGCTTTGCCCTTTGATGTCTCCAGGACGAAAGATTCTGTCTTGGATGAGCAGCATACTGAACTTACAAGGCTGACATCAGGTAAGAGTTTTTGAGGTAGACTTAAGGTAGAGGCCCCCGTTGCCAGACTGTATCTTATCGCAGAAGTTAGGTCATGAAGACTGCTCCAAACTTCTGCTTCTTCTGGAAAGGTGTCTCGATGTCATTAACTATGTCTTGCTATCTGGCAGGTTGGTGATTTAACCTCTTCGAACTCCAGCTTGGGTGCGGGGAAAATTTGCCTCGACAGTATCATTGATCCTGCCGATTATCAGTCGCTCAAGCAGTTTATAGATCTGAGATAGCAGCGAGATGGGTCCTGTAACTCTTGGTGCTTGGGGTCATTTGCTGGTTTCTTGGCTTCAGCAGGATTGCAGTGACCTTTGACGTCTTCCATCTGGAGGGAATATTTGATGTTCCCATGCAGTAGAAAGGAGAGTTGGAGCCATCGCACAGCTTCGGTGCCAATATTCATCAAGAATTCTGTATGGATGTTGTCATTGCCAGGAGCTTCCCATTCCTTGATATTTAATTGCTTCGGTGATCTCATCGTAGGTAATGGTTGGGACTGGGGCTTGACTGTGGAGAGTGTTTGTAGAATCTTTTTAAAATATCTCTTCTGCATTCACATCACGGAGTGGGCTTCGGCCTGTGGAGTGTGGTCTTGCCAATTTCCTTGTTGACAAGTACTGAAGCGGTGGATTTTTGCAGAGACAGGACACTGCTAAGCGCCAGCTACCCCCGGTGAGCTTGTTGAGGGGTTCCAGGCCTTGCGGCTTAGTGGGTAAGTTGATATTGGATATCTTCCCTCCTCCTCCCATCGGTGCGTCTCTTTTGGCCACGCAGATCCAGTAGCTGGTTCCCTTTGTTGTTCTCTCAGTATCGCAATTGGTATTACAATACGCTATGTATAAACCGTCGCATTCCTTGTCCCAACAGGGTCGTGTAGGGATTCCTTTCCTTCTGCCTCTTGGAATTGAACATTTAGCGCTTGGTGGAGCATGGAGCAGAAGTCAGAATCTGCATCGTTGATGTTAGATGAAGCCGGGTCTGGCATCGTGGAGACAGTTCGCTTGGTGAGTGTTTGAACTGGGACCAGTGTGGCTTCCTGAAATTCCATCTCTTTCTGTAGAGGCTGGAGATCGTACCTTGATGTCACTCGTTGACCAGGTAGGGCAAGGACCTGATTGGAAATCTAGGGAGGACAGTTCTGGAGCAGCGGGATCGGATGTCGCTGGTGACTGTTGACAGTCGGGCCCGGTCCATGTCCCCTGACTGCTAGAATAGAAGGTAGGTTGGATCCTTACTATCAAACAGGCCAGTTGGAGGTCCTTGTGCTTCAATCCATTCAAGAGTCTCTTTGGCCATTCTTGTCAGTATTGGAGTATCTCCATGCGTGTATTTTCTACATTTAAATCGCGCAGACGAAGGAGCTCTGCTAAACTACTGGCAGGGATTGGAAGTCTGCCTCACACTGGTGGGGGCTTATAAGAATTTTGTAAGTGGGTTCCCATTGCTTCAAATTTTATCCACTGTATCGGCGAATTCCTTGAAGATTGCAGGGTTGATCTCACTGTACATGCCTTGCTTCACATAGGAAGCGATCCATGCTTGTTGTGCGGAATAAAGCAAATAAGGTCACAACCTTCGATTTGCAGCTTCTCTTCAGATTCGCAGTGAGTTTTTTTGAGGAGGATATATTCACTCCGTTCTCCCTGGATATCTGGAATATGATGTCACGCTTAGCCATGGGGGAGACCTCAACGTTCAGCAGCTGCCAGGATACAAACTTTTGGTTGCTTTGCCATAAGGAAAGTTCCTCTTTTAGTAGCTCAGCCGCTTAGAATTGAGGGTGGGTCTTCAAGATGTCAACTGTGGGTGTTTTAAACCCGATGTTTTGGACTTAGTTGTTGAAATCAGTTAGCCACAACGGTGATTTGACTTTAACAGGGACGGCCGCGAGAAAGGCTCAATCAATGGACACCACAACAGTTGATGTTAAATCGCATAAAATGACATATACACTTACAAGCTACTAGTTGTTGTAGATGTGACAGGACAGTCTTCTGTCAATGTATTCTATGGGTTCCTGGTGAACATCCTACAAAAAAGAATGAATGTTAATGATCAGTTAAAACTTTTAAACTTTTTTGAGTATTGTATAAGGACCAAGAGCAGGACTGCAATTTGAAATTGCCTTAATAACATACAAGTATACTGATACCTTTTGTAAGTTCACGAAATGAATGCAGGAACAATGTAGATTTTTTTTGGAGACTGTCAGAATTTGAAAGACATGCGGAATTTGAATACCTTTTCAGACCCATAGGCTGTCTTTGCAAGACAATTAGCAAAACATAGGCTAAGACCAAAAAAAAAAATCGCTGTTGCCACGGCCAAAGCTCGCTGTATCAAGCACCTATGTTGCCAAGTCACCTGGCTTCTGTTCCACTATCAGTGCAGCCTTCTACTCATGCAGAGCTTGTTTCAGCGCCTTCCAATCTCTTTCCCATTTGGGTCCAATTCTTGATAAATGATGATATAATGTCACACATCATATTAGACAGAAATCCTGAGAAAGGTGGCGCATTCCCTGCACTTTGTTCTCTCACCCGCTTCAAACACCGACCAAAGACGCGGACACAATAATGCTTATTGGCTGAAGGAGATGGTGGGTCATGTACTTGCGAAGTTCACTGTAACTCCGTGGTAAAATTCGGTAAACACAGTAAACCAAGGCTATCATAGCGTGTACTTTCACACCGTTGTAAGAGATAGTCTTTTCTCAAGACTTGTTGGTGTTCAGTGCCCTGCAGAACATATACGGCGAATAATTACTACGTGCCCGTTGGGCCACCACCAAGTACTGGGAAAGAGACATTCTTATAGGACTGATTGTTCTTTCCAAAAGTTCGATGTTTTGGTTCAATTTCAGGCGGAAAAAAGTGTGCTCATTTTCAGATCTTCACTTTTCTGAAGAGTTCACTTTTATCAATGAGTGGCTGAATCCCTTCTGCAAAAAAATCTCTACCGAAAGCTGGGACATGTACAGGGTGATATCAGGAAAAGGTGAAATTTCAGATCGTACCATTGACATGCAAATTCTATATTGTCTGTTTTCATGACAGTGGACCGTTTGACCTCGAAAAGAGCCCGTCAACAGTCGCGTGCAGGAGGATCCCAGCTATCAAGGGACGATTGAGGGAGGTGCATCTGCTAATTATGATCGGAATGTACCTGCGTGCTGGATAGTCCCGAGCAAGAAGCAAAGCAATGCGCAGGGAACAGCGTACACATCCCCCTCCTCTGCCTTCCCAAAACCTTTTTGAAAAAAATTACGACAAGTCAGGTATCACGCTTGTGTTTTTCCCCTTCCCCCCGGCAATAATACACTGCAGTATGAAAAACAACTATTGACACGAACAAAATAAATCGAGGTCGCCGTTTTATTTTAAAACAAAACAAATCCGGCCCAACTCCGCCCCATCCCTTGAATAGTAATGGCACGTCCCTATGTATGCATTATGTTTTAGCAAAATTAATGCATAAACCCGAAACAAACAACAGAATAATCATTTGTTTGAGCATTTCAAATCTACTTAGTTCTCCAGAGACAAGGATGTCTCATTAGTAATCATTCCTGGAGATGGCAGCGCAACGATAGTGTATACCTGGAGAACTAAAGGTAGTTTAAATCTCAAAACAAATATAATCGTATATGTTAAGATACAGTTCTGATGTATCGCTAGGAACGCGAAGGACACCTTTCGAACCTAACACTATAGAGGATATATATCGCATCATTCAACCGACCAGGCTTGATAGCTCAGTCGGTTAGAGCGTCGCTGCATTGAATACGAAGGTCGCCGGGTCCCCCCCCCCCCCCCCCCCCCCGTTCGAAATCGGCCCAAGCGACATGGTTTTTTTCAACACTATAATGCGCTGGCCAGCTCCAGGGAAAGATAATAAATATATACAAACAGAATAATCACTTAGCTATGCTCTGACAACAGATGTGAACCGGTGTTTACCATGAATTTCAATGGATGTAATATAGTTAGGTATAGAATAGACCTATTCAATAGCCAGCAATGTTGGTGGACAAGCATAGAAGCATCCCAGTTACTACAATACATTCACAAGTCAATGATCCCTGTGCAATCGCGAAACATGGATAGATTGACAGTAGTATTGGGTAGTCCTGTAATGTATGATCTTGTCCACCAACATGTCTGGTCGGCTGACGTCATATTGAATCGGTCTAATAGTATAGGTATCATCTAGATTAAATTGCTTTCAACCGTTTCTCAATAAACTTACAAGATCTCGTTTCATTCGGAAGGTTCTATGGCAAATAAATAGACACGATGCGAGCAGTCGACAAGTTGATTTAAATTGCACTTGCATACGTCACATGTTTCACGTGTGTCATCTTCCGAGTTCTTTGTTGACAACGACAGCGACAGTACTACAACAGAAGATGCAAATAAAATTTGCCAAAATGGAATTTTGGAGCAAGCCATGGTAAGGTGTTGAGGAAACACCGTTTGCTGCTTGTGGTATGGTGCAGAGTAGGAAACGATATGTAAATATTAAAAGACGTATATTTTTCAGGGTATGCTATTGCCTTAGGGGTTTTTTTATTATTATTTTCAATAGAGGTGCATAGATCCATTACGTCGATAATTGTATGATTCTAAACTATGCGTCCACCGCGGGGAATCCCCCGTTACTTCCCTATACTTTCAAAATGTCGTCGTTTTCAACAGGTTTAGCAATTATAAAACATATTTTTGTTTGTAAAACATATTTTTGATAACTCTGAAGCAAAACCATGTTTTTTTGTTTCGGCGGCCTACCTTTCGTATTAAAATTTCTTCGGCGCATTTATTTCCATTTTGCACACATTTTAGGTCAATAATGAAATCTGATGATATAATGAAAAATGAAAAAAGTCACCTCATCAACCAGGAAAAAAATAAGTAACGAAAAATCACCCTTGACTTACCCATGACACTATCGCTTAAATTATGAAAACTTGGGAAAACCCTATATAGTTATAGTTGCTTGGCTTTGGCATTATTGCTCAATACGGATATACATTCGATGTAGCGAGCTTTCTGAGTAAAGCAACGAATTTTGACAAGCTTAGAGAACTTTGACTCACGTAACTACTTGGATACGAGCTGTACATTACTTACATTTTACCTTTATTCATAACTTTCAGGTAAGAAATTCAGTGCTTTACAAAGAATGCATGTAAAGAAAACAGTAATCGTTGCACCACCGGGAAAGCTTGTATACACACCTTTGCTTTGCTTGCCATGTAAAGGATAGTTGACGTAGCTGAGTGCATTTTGTTAGATAATTGTGTCTGGGCATGAGTATGTGTACTTTTGGTCGAGAGGCCGAAATATACATGTATAGTTCAAATATAGTAATAATATGAATATGTGTTAAAGGTCCCAGGAAATGCAAATAGAATTGATGTGGTTTGTGTCAAGTCTACAAGGAGAGACGAGAAATCATTCAATATTTGGGTTGGTGGTGACATCATTAGTGAAACTATTGATTTTTCAGAGAGTAAGAGAAAATTCCAGGTGACTGGTGTGAATCTATTCATGACACTGACTGAAAATCAATAGTTTCACTAATGATGTCACTGGTAGTGTATTCTTTTTTCTGGCCCTGTTTATTGGAATAAAATGTCCCACTAAAGATTTGGAGTAGGTTTATCATCTCCTTTCCTGGGACCTTTAAAATTAAGAAAATGCACCGAAGAAAATAAATAACAACTTCACGAATTAAAACACCGGTGATCAACTTGCCTTCTTACTAAATCACCTGTCTCGATCAATTCGCAGTTGTAGGAATTATTGTTTGTTGGTGGGTAGGTTCCATCGTTTGTTACATTTTAAAAACCATGGTTTTTGACCAGGTAATTGATGTTATTTGAGCTTATATGCAGTATTCTATTACCTCTGCTGCCCATTATTGAAAATGCTGCATTCTGATTGGTCAGTTTACGGCCCATTATTCTGCAATAATGGGTCGCGAATGCATTTTCTCATTATATCACGCTGTTTTCGGTAATAGAATAGAAATAAAGGGTTTGCAGTATTATTTATGGGCTCATAATGTATCCTCGGCCGGAAAAAAATAAAATAATGGCTGCGTCTCGTCCATTATTTATTTTTTCCCGACCTCGGACACATTATTCGCCCATAAAGGATACTGCATCACCCTTTATTTCTTAATTCGGGGGTAGGACATGTCAACCTAACAGCAACAGAACGGCATCAACTTCCGGCGTTTCCCGGGTGCTAGTCTTATTCAAAGACTGGACGTTAGGAGGACGTTCTTACACATATCGAACAGTCACACACAGACTTGACTAAAGGCTAGGCCTAGTCACGAATATTTAAATCTAAATGACTGTTTTGCATCGAGGTTAATCCACTAACCTCGACGGATTTTGACGTCAATATTTTTTTCTTAAATTATCATGATATTACTAAGATCTTTTGAACGAAGGTTTAAGAGCTGATTTTGTAATGTCACTGAGACAGACACTGTCATAGTAAATGCACGTAGCAGTTCCACAAATTACCGTTTGGAAATCCCCAATGCCCAAATCGAGCAGATCGTGTACCCCCCCCCCCCAGTATTCTTGTGGAGCACATACTCAAAAGGCGGACTGACCAACAACAAATATTGCAATTAGCTCTCCAGTTATTGAACAGCTAGGGGATAGTATTTGAAGTTGGATTCTCCAATTAACATAATTAAAGGTATGTGGTCCAATCTTTTCAAATGCTTAGGCCTAGTACTAGGTGGTCTTTATGACATGGATCCATGAGTTCATACTGTCACCCATGGAAGACATTGTATTGAATAGCACTGTACACATGTCCACATGGCCTATAAAATTGGTTTGTTGGAAACAATTTTGTATTGTGCCACCACCACCAAATGAATTCGGCACCCTCAATGGAATAAACTACATGTTGTAGGATGTGGTGGCACAGATGCTAAATTCATAATTATGATGTTTCACATAAGCAAACAGCACTGTCCATCCCGCCCATTATAATTTTATTGAAGGTTGATTGACAAAGCTATACGGTGTGCATGAGTGACTCCCTCTCAATTCAACTGTTCAGTATAAGACCTATAGAGGCTCACGCATTCATACACTGCAAAACAAACTAGTGCACGATATCATTACTGATGCTTACAATGGACTGGCGCAAACATCTGAGAAAAAATCTCGGGACGATGCGCCTGTACGAGTTCGAAGTCGATGCTTACCCGCAAGCCTAAAAACAATGTCAAATATTAAGAGTATATTATCAGCATGTGAAATGAACTATAATGAAGTATTAGTTGTGGTGTTCTCAGGGTTAAATATTAGGCCCATTGCTAGTATACTCATAGGAACGTATTTGTAAACCACTTCATCTGTATTTTAGATATTTATTTGGTTGCTGACGACACCACAATATTGTATTCTCACAAAGACAATGCCAGCAAGATTGAGTTTCATAAATAAAGAACTAAGAGAAGGAATGCACGTGGTTCAGCCAATAAATTATCAGTAAAAGCAGCAGTAAAACCAATACATGTATGGGTACACCGAAATTCACTTGGAGGAATGAATCTACGGTTAATGAAACAAAATGAACATTGGATAAACACAGCTTTTGAAGATTAACGTTAAAAATGTATTGGTGGTATTGATAGGTGAAAACCTTTACTTGGAAGTGTCATATTGATAATCCATCCAAAACAATCTCAAGAAAATTTAGGGTTTTACACAATTAAAACATTCTATACCGGGTGAAGGCGTATGGTCCGGCAGGATTAAGGTTCCGGGCTCATAGACGGACAAAACGGAATTAAAGCGTGGAATATGTTGAGGGGAAGAGTCAAATGGGCGATTGCCTATTGTTCACCATTGTTCCCGGACTAGTGAGGACCGGCGGACAATATATCCTGCAAAACGGAATGGGAAACACTTGTAAAACGTGCTTAGATAAATGAATAAAGCTTAAAAAAGGGCAGTGAGGACATGGACATTGTTTGTTTTTTAATTTTTTTTAATACCCGTCTTCCTTTTTCATGGGTAAAAAAACTGTTAGGTTGTGGTAACAACGCAATAATACGTGTGTATTGATTTTACACAAAGAGGTTGTCCCCAAGGGGGTGAAGCCCATTCAAAACCAGTCGTCCGTGCTGGGCGCTGAATTTTGAATATTGAACGGAATAAATATTAGTTTGGGGCTTGTCTAAAACACACATACTGTCAATTCGATAAAAACAATCCGGCAAAATATCAGTTGTCGGATGTTGGGTGCTATTGGGTGGCATTTTGTTATACCCATGGCCACACAACGAATTGAATGACACGTCAGTCGTCTTGCCATTTAAATAAAACCGCCTCAATGAATACATACTTTTACCTAAGCGCGCCTAACCACCTAAGCGAGTGAGTATCTGTGCACAATGGTCCAGGTGCACATTATTACACCTGGCCACCTCTACACATAATCAATTGTATCACTACCGATAGTGTATATGCCAAACAGCACCGACAGATGTGGAAGAACGGAGGCCGGCCATTGCCTTCTATGGTTGGTACTATATGTTTTCTTTGTGGTCCGGCAAAACATGCGAGACGATGATGCTAAAGAAGATGAAGTAACGTTTTGCCTCTCTATATATATAGAACCTCTTGGGTTTTCCACTGAATGAGCGAGAAAGCCTAATTTCAATATGCAGTGCTGTCCGCGTGTTCCTGTTCCAGTACACTGCAATTCCCATTGAAAATCCAAAAAACTGCAACTTGGTTTTGGGGATTTGTTTCGGGCTTCTATCTAAGCCATTTCGCACGTTTCTTACAAGCCAGGCATTAAATGAAAAGAGCAAGACATAGGCAAACCACTTTTAAAATGGTATGACTTTGGCACAATACTGATCGAAAAACATGCCGAGATACTTTTTGTGCCAGGAGTATTTCGAGCTGGGATATTTATGTACAAATATTCATTAACAAATTGCCGAGTTACATTTAACGGTTATTTTAGCAAAATGGTCGATTCACAAGTATGGCACGAGAAATCATCCACATTGGTTAATCTTACGAGAAATAAGAATGAGCTGTATTCTTCGCGCGAACATCTGGTCCTTTCTATGGAACAATGGGGGGAAGACATCACTCCAAATATTAGAATATCGCAATTTTTGTACTCACTTTTGCAAAACCAGTTTAAAAGTTAAATTAATCTATACCAAAGACATATGACTGTGATCAAGGTATCAGCAAAGTGCTCATACATTAATGTAGAGCTTATTACATATATAGCACGCTATTACACCAGTCTTTCTTTGTGTCTACTCGCCGAGTTCAACAACACACATCCATTTGTGTGCTTGTTTGTGGCATCATTGGGGTTAGAGTGTATCACAGTGTGAAACACTATGGAATTAACGCTCTCACCCGGGCTTGGTGGCTGTTTCCTGTAGCCATGGTGACGGCATGGTGACGGCAAGCTGATATTAGTTCAGTCCTCTTGTTGATTTTGATGCATTTCGAAAACAATGATTTGTCCTTAAAGAGACACTGGCACATTTGAAAAATAGTGCGCCCTCAAGATTTTTTCAAAATCGATATTTTTGCATGGTTGTAAAGCTTTTATATACAAAAGCCCTCACCCAAAATGATTAAGACCAAATCAGCTTCCTTATGGGTAAACAGAACAATTTTGTAATTTAACGTCGCCGGCGACGTTAAATTCAGCAGACGACGAAAATGGCGTTTAACACAGGAACACGTACGCCGTATGCATTTTTCACACGCTATGCACACTGTTTGATCGGTCTATAACCTTTGTGGTTTTAATATCGGTGAGTACGAGTCAAAAATATTCATGTAATATACACATTTGTTGATTAAAGTTATGGAAAACTTAAAAGTTGGCCTACAAATTACCTGGATGTCTTTATCCTCATATCAATGTCCCTATCTGTTTTGGGGTAGGCTATGTTATTTTTATGTTCTTCCAATGGCCTAGACTATCATTTGAGAGCAAATTGAAGAAATTTCATATTTTGTGAAAATGTGCCAGTGCCGCTTTAATTTCCAGATGATAAACCGGAACTCGTTTATACTGCTGCAACCTTTGGCCTTGTCTTAGCTCACTATGAGTTACAATATGCTCATCCTCCAAGGACACAGTTCAGTGGGTTGTACTTGTACATACATTGACATTAACTGACCTTGTGTGTCTGGGCATCATATATCATACCCAAAAATCAGGGGGTGTATTTTCTAAATACACTGATGAAAGGAAGTTATTGAACTGTGCCATGGGAGTTGAGACAACCCTAGCTCATAGTGTAGGACCCCTCAAAATGGTATGAGTTTCATTTGAAAATTCCCTCGGGAAAGTAGTTTAGTCAATGGAGTCATACCACCAAATACAAGTCATAAGTTTCTAGTATCAACATTCAAGTTCTTGTGCTGAGATTGGCAGAGACCACAATGCTATAACAGAAGATGCTAGAAAAAAATGCCAAACTGGGACAATGTGGACTATAAATTATGACCTTTTAAGGCAATGTTGGCTGTTTGGTATACGGATGCTTACGGAGTGGCCAATAGACAAGGCTACGACACCACACACAACAATAATAAAAGACGTATACTTTTCAGAGAATGCTATAGGGCCTAATGATTACAATTTGTACATTATATTTTTAACAAAATCGCGTATGGTACGGTTATGAACCATACATCATATTACAGAAGAAATCACCTTGACTTATCCATGACATTATTGCTTAAATTTCGCTGTAAATTAGGGAAAAACTTTGGAAAACCCCCCATAGGTTATTGGTTTGGCTTGGCTTTAGCATTATTGCACTACCATACCGAACGTTCGATGGTTGAGCTCGCTGAGTAAAGTCAAAACGACTTTGACAAGCTTAGAGAGATTTGACTCGATCAACTACTGTGATACGAGTTTTGTCCGGCTGTTGGCAGTACCTTTTATCATAATCTTCAGGTAAGAAATTCAGTGCTTTGCACAAAGAATGCATGTAAAGAAAACAATATTGCACCAGGAAAGTTTGTATGCACACCTTTGCGTGCCATATTGTTATTGCGCTAATGGCATACATCCATATTTTGTCAAGGTTATTTCCTACTACACACACACACACGCCCGCACGCGCGCGCGCGCAAACACACCACACGCACCCCCCCCCCCCCACACACAAACACACACACCCTCCCACGTACACACACCCACCTCCACATACACACATTTGTAGTGGACTAATCATGGTCACAACTTGGAGCTATTGCTTATGATTTTTCACGAAAAAAAATTATGCCTAACTGGTCCCAACGATACCGCTCTTCTTCAGCACTACCGAGTACCAACCACCACTTAGCGTGCTCAACATGGGTAGAAGTAAAGAATGGTTGGTTGGTTTTAATGGTTTGGCTTGGCAAAACTTATACTCAAACTGAGATTTTGTGCCACAACACAGAAAGGAAAAAAATCAAACACAAATAAAAAAGGACAACATAAAAAAGGAGCTACAAAAAAACCCCCAAAATGGAGGACATAAACAAAAAACCCGGGAGTAAGGCCCAGGAACTGCACGCACGTAATATTAAATTTTCAATATCACAGGCTCTAATAAAATGACAAAACAGCTCAAGTGGAGGTGATTTTCATCCCAAAATCTACTGATAAGAGGTACTAGCACAATTACAATCAAAAGTTATCAAAGAAAGCTTTCCTTTGACAATCATATTACTACATAAAGAAAAAAAACAACGGATGTATGTGTCTCTGGAACCAATACAGACATCACAAAAAACATTTTGGTGCCTTCCCAAAAGAAAAAGATAATGATTTTAGGGAACACCTATACCAATCTCAGCCTGTGAATAATAATTTCTCTCTCCGCCAAAATTGTACTACTTGAGATAGAGACACATTAGGTCTAATGCTCTTAAATGTCGAATTTTGGAGAAATAACAAACTAATCTTTCTGCCAATCATCAGCATATCGACCTAAAACATATTTAATCTATACGAGGACAAAATTTAACAGGATATCAATATCACCTTCCTAGAGGCAGTTTAGCAATATATCTGCCCCCTCATTGCCACGAACCCAACAGTGACTTGGGACCCAAGAAAGGAAGACCGACACCAACCCCACACCAATTTTAAAGATGAAAACATAATGTTGATTTCAATAACAATCGATTATATGAATGAAAATTAAAAGACACTGCGCACATTTGAAAAATAGTGCCGCCTCAAGATTTTTCAAAATCGATAGGTTTTGGCATGGTTGTAAAGCTTTTATATACAACACGCCCATCATCCGAAATGATAAAGGACCAAATCAGCTTCCGTATGGGTAACCAGAACGAATTTTTAATTTAACGTCGCCCAGAGGGGGACCGACGAAAATGGCGATTAACACAATAACGCACGCCGTTATGAATGTTTTTCCCCGCTATACACACTGTCTGCTATTAACCTTTGTGGTTTTAATATCAGTTGATACGCGTCAAAAATATTCATGTAATAGAAACCTTTGTTGATTAAAGTTATGAAAACTTAAAAGTTGGCCTACAAATTACCTGGAATGTTCTTTATCCTCATGTCAATGTCCCTATCGTTTTGGGGTATGTTATTTTATGTGTAAAAATATATCTCTTTTTATCCAATGGCCTAGACTATTCATTTGAGAGCAAATTGAAGAAATTTAATATTTGTGAAAATGTGCCAGTGCGCTTTAAATTAACGGATGCTTAAAGGGGGGGGCCCGATATCCCCGCATAAGGATATGAAAGTTTTATCTGATAGATCGGCCTTCACCCCAAAACCCCATTGCTAAAAGTTTCGCACCATTATTTCAAATTTCATTGGCTGTGAGACTAAAAACGTGATTTTGTAAGCCCCATAGAGTAATGTGTACAATTAAATTGGTCGACAAAAATGAGGCATATTTTCGCTCATAACTTCCAAACAAATATCCTTTTTGCCCTATATTTTCACAGGGTAAATGAGAAAAACTATTACCTTCTGATACCAAAAGTTGACTAACTTCCGGTAAAATATGGGGCTTCTGGGAACGAGGCTAGTTTAGCGATGGGTCATTTTACCCTGGTAAATCAAGGGCCATCAAGGGTACTAGGCTGTGGGGACGATGGGTACTATTTGCTGTGGACACGAAAAATGCACATTTTAAAGTGAACGAGGAGATTTTTTTAGGACACGAATTTCTCTAAATTTCATGGTCAGTTGTAGACCACCTTCCAAAAACATTTAAAAAAAAATTTATTGGACAAAAAGTTGACAAAAGAAAACCGCAAACCTTGTGTTTTGAACTTACGTGCTATCGTAATTGTTCCCTATAGAAAAAAACATGCTTGACTTTATGTCGTCACGGACAGAAACTACTAAATCATCATCTGCTATTACATAAAGACGGCTTATCACTAGGTGCTATCTAAACATTTGGTAAGCCATTAAATATGAAAAAGCGGGGTTCGAAAAAAAATTGGGGCGGCTTCTTTAGGATCTCCACATGTCTCTTTAAGAATGTTCCATTGTGAGTTTTATGAATGTAAACGTTTCAAAATCTTTCACTATCCAATCGGTTGGACTGATGTAATTTGCTTTTATGTAAGGGCGGCTTAGAGGAAAAAACATGACTGTCGCATTTTATGAGTCAGCCACCTTGAATGAGGTTCTTAAATAATTTTTTTTGCTGCATACTGTTGGAGTGATCATGACTGAAAATACGAACTCATCTACTATGGTTGAAAAGTGCATTACTTTATTACAATTATACAGTGATGCAGTAGTTTTATGAGGTGGAACTAAAAAATTGATCTGCAGTACAGTTAGGTATGTTAGTACTTATGTGGTACTCGGCTTTCTTGTTGACTGGGTTTCTTGCCAAATGAAAGCAACCTTTGTCCTGGTGTGTGTGTGTGGACCCTTGATCTCAGACTTGTTCTTTGCTCAGGTTTGGCGGTCCTTTGGCATTTATACGGCATTTTTATGCAAATTGACTCCTGCCAGAGACTTTTGATTTTTTTGTGGGGGCACCTGAAAACATGATAATTAAAAAACTCAGGGTGTTTTTTACCTGTATGCCACAAAATCGCTTCCATAGGTCAAAGTGCGTCAAAAACGCATAGGTCGGAACAGACACTCTCATTTTGTAGTATGAGCCATTTCACCCCCCGTGTGTGACCTTTACCTAGATGCGTGTGACCTTTGAATCTCATTTTTAGTAGTAGAGATAGATGCAATTGCACAACTTCTTATTAAAAAATGTGATATTTACGAATCAATACGGTGGAATGACCAGGTAAGATGTCATGAAGTAACGACTGTTCTAAGTTTGTATATGATTGAAAGAGTGCAATGGCGGGATGACCATTTGAAAACATTTGAAAAACAATTAAGTCTTTGGGTGACAGAAGTAAAATTTAAGAAAAATAAATGAAGTCATTGGGTGGAAAATATGCTGAACGTGGAGCTTTACATTTTGGGAAGGCTTTATAATTATTTAAAACAAAATGTTTATTGAATCACGGTGGTACGTTGTGCCGAATCCTTAAAATACTTTAGAGGCCGTACGGCATGCAAAATATCCAGAATTGCTTCTTCCAGTTCTGTGGTGCAGTTGAGTGCAGTCGTCAATCTGTGGGGGTAAGTATAGCTTTGATTGTTTTCCCGAATAAGGTATCGTATGTTCATATAGTATGTTGATTGTCACATCTCCCT
>JAMKCH010046481.1:0-11579 GCA_023653785.1 Ophioderma brevispina
TTTACTTAGGTTTTAATGCTATTTGTATTGGCATTTGACCTTAGTGCGCTGCTCTTACTACTTCTGAATTGCTTGCATTCATATTCTACTCATTTATTTTATTTCGATTCAAACACAATCCAGGTGTGAACTTTTTGGCAAATCCATCCTGTACCGCCTCCTAGTCTTACCTGTGCTAATCTGGCGATGTTAATGCATTTGTTTTGTTACATCAACAATCGGATTGAAGGTAACGATCCTGTATGAGTCCCATGTAAGAACCGTGGTGTTCTAATGACTCGTAAGGAATGTTTGCTTACCTTCTCCATGTTGATTCCCGGCCCGTTCCCCCCTCTGCGGGCTGTTTATCTTGTCGAGGTAACTAAAAGAGGAAGGATTGTGGGTATTACGTCACTTGGGGGGTGTCGTCATACATGGTGATCGCAATGAATATATATTAATGTGGGAATATATATTATGGGAGGTTTCTTCTGCATCGGCCTAAAGACAAATTCAAATTTGTTACATCAAACATCGGATTGAAGGTAAGCAAGATGCCTTTACGAGTCCATAACACCACTGGTCTTACAATAACTTGGTGCATTTTATATTGTATGTCGTGATTAATGCTTGATCAAGAAATTCATTTATTATATATTAAAATCATTACTTTGAATACATCTTGGTCAATTCAATCTTCTTACAAATATCATTGTGGAATTTTGTTTTATGAACCACGGGAGGTTCTTTTCTGACCTTGAAGTACGTACTCGTCACGTAGTACATTGGGGTGGTGTCCCAGAACAACCCTATTGAAGACATTTTTTTTATATTTGTCTGTGGATTTTCGCCATGGATTAAACATCAAAGTACAATTTTCAAACAAACCTTCACTATGTTTTTTCGGATATTCTCTTGTCATCTGCCTCTGCGCATGGTTCATCATACCATTGTATTTTAATTGTTGACTGTATTTTCCATAGTTCGCGTTGTGTTTGAAAAGGGTGATAAAATTAAAAATTCAATTTCATGAATTTCGCGGAAAATGGTATATTTTAGCCCCTAAAATTCGCGATTTTGCACACAAAAAGGGTATTTTTTTTAAACTCAAGATATGCGAAAAGGGGGGTGTTTCAATTCCTACGAACAAGCATGGGTAACCGACAATAAGAGAAGTGGCGGTACCAAGGGCTTTGACCAGGCATTTCAGGTTCTATGCTCCTTCCGGATTCGCAAAATCACAAAAGACAAGATACAAGGATTTTTCTATTTTAACAGTTTTTTGATTATTCTGGCAAACTCTACATCCTATTTCCTAAGTCTTTGCAGATTAACGAAAAGCCTGTACTCGGATCACAAAATTTTTCTTGCTGCAGGTATCATAGAAGTCCCTATAACTCCAGCCATGGGTATTTTTCCCCAACATGATTTTTCAACACATTTTGTGGAAAAACAATGCTTATATTCAGAAGTTTTGGATAACTTTCCATGATACCCTCCGCAAGAAAATCATATGAGGTTCACCTGTTTTCATAATGGTTCAGGGATGAAAAATGAAAATAGATGTAGGGTTTTGCAGAAAAAAATCAAAATGTAAAAAATATGAAAAACTCTGTTATTTTTGACATCCTAGAGCTGAAACCTAAATACATTTTGGTTTGAAATTGTTTTGGTGTGACCACATATGATCTTTAGACCTATTTAGCCACTCTTGAGCAATATGGCCCATGGGACCATCACCCCTATAAGCTTTTGCCTGTGATTTAAAGGGACAAGCAGCGATTTGCTGATCCGAAACATCAAAAAAAATCATCAAAATTCATATTTTGGTATTTTGTCACTGGCATAGATATAACCTGCAAGTGTATGGCTTGAAATCTGTGTATTGAAGACAAGGCATTACTTTTTATCTGATTTTTTAATTTCTATACATGCATATATCAAATTCCAACTTGAGATCAAAAATGCCTTTCCATGTGAATATCCAAGATTTAAGTGTGACATTGTGCACCAAGTCCTGTATAGTTTGACCTCAAACACAACCATTATTGATCTTTGTTTATTCTGTATAGTTATATGGAATTGTATACTTATCTTTGATTTATTTGCATTTCCACATTTTATTCTCTCGCATTATCGCCACTTATCCCTTTAATTTACAACAGGATATGGTCCACTACTGACATGACAGGATTGAAGCTCAGCCCCATTATCCAACTATACATGTAGTCAATCATGAACAAAGCCACAGATGAACTGAGACACTTTCCAAAGGCAGTGGAGGCTTTGCTGACATCACACAGTGCCAGTCACAACCCGGACAATCCGGTTCAATGGAGGAGTGCCAATGATACAAAGTCTCAAGTTGTGAAACCTGACAGAAAACTGAGAGATGGTGATTTTACTGTTTCAGCAGCTCTTGTACAATTAGCTTTGCCTGAGAAAGAGGTGAGAGTAACTGCAGAAACCTATTTGCATGTGTTTACTCATTATATTTAGTCCGGCCTGAATGAGGAGTGACGTCATAGCTTTCATGCAGTCTTAAACGTGCGAATCACAGTAAGCCATAGCTGTAATTGCGAGCGTACAAAGTCGGCGTGTGCAATACGATTGCACAGGAGCTGCGCGAAAGCTATGACATCACTCATTAGTTCAGACCGGACGAAGTATAGATGGTGCCTTCAATTAAAGACACTATCAGTGATTTGAAAAATATTTGAAATTTGCAGGAATAGCTTCAAAGTGAAGGATAATTCTGTAGAATTCTCATAAGTTACCTTTTCCAGCTGTAGAATTGAAAGAAAAGGAAGAAAACGGTAGTGTTCCAAGATACGATTCTCCATTCAATTACGTGTTGTAGTAAGTGTCCGTTCGGACAGTAATGACTAAAATCTCCGATTCTGTCCTTATTAGGTTGCTTCTGGTCTCATCATTTGCAGGGTATGTTAGGATACCTGTACTTGTTACGTACATGCTAAAATCTGATTTTTGATGATTTTTTCGATTTGCTGATTTAGCAAATCACTGATAGTGTCTTTAAATGGGGAGGGGGATTTACAGCACTGCGTTTAAAGGCATCAGCAATCCACCAAAAAAATATTTGAAATTTGCAGGAGTACCATATTCAAAATTGAAGGATAAGTCCGTAGAATTTGTATGTTAATTTTTTTCAAATGAAAAATGACAAACAGGAAGAAAACGGCAGTGTTCAATGATGAATTGCCATTCAATTATGCATTGTATTTGTAATTTGTAGTGTCCGTAGGGAGAGTAATGACTAAAATATCAAATTTTGTCTTATCACCAGGGTTTGCTAGAGTAGCTATAATACTTGTTACAAACATGCAGATATCCGATTTTGGATGATGATTTTTTTTTCGATTTTCTGATTTGGCAAATTACTGATAGTGCCTTTAACACTTAAGTACCTGGGGGTCCATAGTAACCAAGATTTGTTTTTTTCGGCGATTTCTCACTCTTGAAAAATATTTGTGAACTATAATTTGTTGTAATTGTGTAACTTATCGATGCGCTTCTTTCCATAAAAAAAAATACTAAAATTTCTTGCCCGTTAATGAGATAATATAGCTTGGGTCCTTAGGAACCCCCTCCCCCCTAGGCACCAATGAATGGGGAAAACAGGGGGGGTAGGACATACCAACCTAACAGCAACGGCAAATTCAAAACGGCATCAACTTCCGGGTGCTAGTCTGTTTCAAAGACTTAACGGTAGGAGGGCGCTCTTACGCATATCGAACGATTACACACAGACTTGACTAAAGACTAGGCCTGGTCACGAATATTTAAATCTAAATGACCGTTATTGGAAATTACACTATTTTGCAGCGGGGTTAATCCACTAACCCCGACGGATTTTGATGCCAATAATTTTTTCTTAATTTATCATGATATTACTAAGATTTTTTTAACAAAGGTTTAAGAGATGATTTTTTAATGTCACTGGGACCGAGACTGTCATAGTAAATGCACGTAGCAGTTCCACAAATTACCGTTTGGAAATCCCCAATGCCCAAATCGAGCAGATCGTGTCCGACCCCCCTGGGGGAAAATAAAAATGAGCAAACCCTGTTGCCAGGAATATTTTTCTGCTTATGTATGCTCATATTATTTTTGGTTTCGGACAAAAAATGCTGTTCTTTTTATCTATCATGAGTTCTTTAATAGCAGTATCTTGAATTATTCACATTTTTTCCTGTACAGCAAGTAAGTAGCTTTATCAAATGCTTGGAAACTGAAGGTCAGAAGTGGTCTCTTCCAATTAGCAAATCTTCCTTAACCAGCAATGGCCTACTGAGCATCAAACTACACAGGCCAACATTATTCCAAAAAGTCATCACTGAAGTTATAGATGAAGGGGAAAAATACGGACACGGACAATCACAAGATGTCAGAGTGGAGGTTTTGCTAAACAATGCAACATCATTAAGTTTGATTGAAGAGTCTTTAAATGTGTCTGAAGGTGGCAGAGATGTTAGTCTTAGCCAGCTTCGAGCAGCTTTGTTCTGTGAACATCTGAAGAATATACTCAAGGTTTTAGGGTAAGTGAGTATTTTGGTTTCGGTTATTTTACATTTTGTAGGTAACCTCTAGCTATAAGAGCTGGAAGGACTACTTTGCAATCCCCTGTCACTTTCCAAGTTTGTAACAGTGTTTGTGATAAAAATGTTAACCCAAAATGTTCCCCTTCTATTTTGAAATCCAGAGTTTTCGGAACTAGAGATAGGCCTAGATGCCATTTGTTGGGTCTGGCCAGATGAAGGGGTCCAGCTGTACATTTATAGATGTTGTGGCGCATCCCCCGGGGCGCATGGGGGGGGCATGATGGGTATAGACATGTGCCAATTCTAAATGCATAGATATCTCATCAATAATGAAAAATCCAAATAACTTCCAAGGGCCCATGGGTTGTTTGTTGAAGGCATGCTGAAGGGATTTCATTGTACTGGTACATGTCTTGAACTGTTTTGATGTTGCACATAATTTTGTGTTATGCTCCTGTGCTTGGAGAATGATTGTTGTTGATGAAGGATTCTGGTGGTGAGAGGATGCATTACCCATACGGGGAATGCATCCTCTCACCTACTGATTTTGCGGATGTTTTTCATCACACATCATCATGATAATATTTGCTTAGTGTATTGCCAGCTTTCACCACCCTTTGGTAAGGTATTCACAATACTTTTCGTCTTGTACGACTGTAGACCTATTCATTTGATACGGTCCGATCCAGCCTAGAACACATATTTTTACACAAAAAATGAAATAAAATCTAATTAGTACTTTGAATACCATTAGTGGCTAAAATTATTAATTATAGGAAGATGAAAGAGGAAGGGATAAAAATCACACGCCCTGTGTGGGATTCGAACCTGGAATTGCATGGTCATGGGGCGAGAACTTATCCACTCCACCACGCGGGATTTTATTTGTTGATTATGAAAATATAATGGTTAAACCTTACCTAATTAAAACAAAACGTCAAAACATTCTAAATTTACACTTTTGCGTAGCGAAAAAATGGTTCGATTGTAAAATCTAAACAATTACTCCAACGGATTTTGAGCAATATTTTTTCTTAATTTATCATGATATGACTTAGATTTTTTAACAAATGTTTAAGAGATGATTTTTATTTCACACTGGGACCGAGACTGTCATAGTAATGCACGTACAGTTCCACAAATTACCGTTTGGAAATCCCCATGCCCAAAATCGAGCAGATCGCTTGTCCGACCCCCCTGGGGGAAATAAAATGAGCAAACCCTTTTGGTCCAGGAATATTTTTCTGCTTATCTATGTTCATATTATTTTTGGTTTCGGACAAAATGCTGTTCTTTTTGTCAGTCATGAGTTCTTTATAGGTTTCTTGAATTATTCAAATTTTTTTTTTTCCTGTACAGCAAGTAAGTAGCTTTTTATCAACTGCTTGGAAACTGAAGGTCAGAAGTGGACTCTTCCCAATTAGCAAGTCTTCCTAACCCGGCAAAGTCCTAGTTGACATCAAACTGCACAGGCCCACATTGTTCCAAAAAGTCATCACTGAAGTTATAGAGAAGGAGAAAATATGGAATGGACGAATCACACAAGATGTTGGAGTTGAGTTTTTGCCTAACAATGCAACATCATTAATTGATTGATGAGTCTTCAAGTGAGGTTTGGCAGAATGTTGTCTCAGCAGCTTCGAGCAGCTTGTTCTGTGAACATCTCCTACATATCGACTTAAGGTTTAGGGTAGTGAGTATTTTGGTTTTGGTATTTTACATTTTGTAGGTATCTATCTTAGAGCTGAAGGACACTTTGCAATCCCCTGTCACTTTCCAAGTATGTAACAGTGTTTGTGATAAAATTTTAACCCAAATGTTCCCCTTCTATTTTGAAATCAAGTGCTCTCACCTTGGATAGATTTTGATGAAACTTTGCATAAATGGTTTCTTAGTAGGAGTGCGTAAGAAATTTTCGCATATTTGGTCAAAGGTAATCTAGCTATTACCATTTGGGTTTATTGTTGAATTGTGGAATTTGGCCCTTGGTAATGAGCTTTCCAAAAAACGTGCATTTACAACTGTTTTTGTGAAAAGATAATTGATTGTAGGTCCATGTAGGGTTTCCACCTGCTTGGGTGAAAGGTCATGTAAAGTCTTGTTGGAACAGCTTCAACAATGTGTACTTCATAAGATGGAAGAGAGGTATCAAACTCCTCTATTACAAACCACCATATTCTTTGAACATTGTGATAGTGAAAGTCTAGACGTTTTTTTTTTTGTGCTGGATTTGTATTTAACAAGAAAGTAGATATTACCAAGTTTTAAAAAAAATAATAGTAAAATATTCTGTTGATGTTAGTTTGATATAGACTGCTTCTTACTGGAGAAAGTCAGTCCCCATTATCCCTGATTACACTGACTGCAGACATAAATAGACATATATTTTTTTGTTCTTTCAGATCATCTCCAAGAAGCAACCAATAGCTGTCCCCTGAGCTCCAAAGTGTTTTAAGACATTTAAAATTTCACCCTCCATGACTTCAAAGAAAGAAAGAAAGCCCTGTTGAGATGTAACTGGTTGATAAGCTGCTCGACAAATTAGAGTACCGGAATCATCTAGCACTGAAGAGTAGCAAAGACATACAAAAGATGACAACCAATTGAGAAGTCCTTAGTTCTAATTGTGGTGACTCTAGATTTTAAACAGTTTGCTCTGATAGTGGACAAATGCCTTGGTAAAGGAAATCTTTGACAAGAATATACATTTTACAAAAGTTAGGCATAACTAGAAATTAAAATGTATATCCCTTTACCCATATTTGAAATAAAGAATTACTTAAGGATTAAAGGGCAGAATGATCACTCCAACTTTCCAATTAGATATCCTGTGAAAATAACCTTTTGTCAGGGATAATGTCACAATGTAACGAAACCTTTTACACTTATGGTTTTTTTATCCACCATTTTTATTTTGGTTTTCGTAAAATATTGCAGAAAGGTTGATCAGGCAATCACATGGACGAAGTGTGTTGTAAAGCTGATGCCATAGGCTTATAGTGTGCTTTTACAACAACAATGATATGAGTGTGTCTTGTAAACAAAATAATGTCAGGTGTTTAGAATCGGTTAAGACTTAGCGCCCAAATATACTCCACTTTCGCCGCGAAATCACGGCTGCGAAGAAACTTGACCCTGATGTTTTTATTGCCTCCAAAAAAACATTCTGTCGCGCGATGAATTCAAGGCTTCGCGAGAGTTGAATTTTGTTCACTCTATGTGATATTGCGCCCCAAAATTGTCCTGATGGCTTTTCTAGGAACCAAGGTCGGCGATACCTCATGAAAACCAAGTTGAACCTGCTCTAAAATCTCCCTACAGCTTGATAATCACCAACAAGACTCATCCATGAAGTGTTACATTCATTAGTCTGAATATAAAAAAGTTGTGAAGCAGTGCCAAAAATTGCAGAGCAGTAGAGCACATCAGGCATGATTATTTGAATGGATATATAAGAAAGTGTTGAGTATGAATATTTTGTTCAGTACTCCCCTTATTCTATTCAGAACTCTGCTCCTAACGTGGCTGCATGCCAACCCCGTGTACAAAATGTAGGTAGATATAGCACTTGGTCGTCCATGAAAATGGGCATTAAACAATTATTAATTCATGATACACGTCAAACAAGTGCAAAATAAATGGTAAAACACTACAAATAGTTCAGAAAATGTACTTTTATAAAAAATGATTTGGGCAACATCAGTCCTGATGCTTGATCAACGTCCTGGATGACAAAGTTTAATATAACTTTGACTAGTATCATAATAAGATATCGTAAAAAATAAGGAAATGGTTGTGAAATTTGTAAATGTGTTATAAACATTGTACACTGCAACATATTTGTCAATAAAATAATACAGAAACTCCTTCTTCGAGATGAGACATTTATCGCTCGCGTTACATGACTTTTATCGCGCGGTATTTTGATGTAAAATAATCATCGCAGTAGACAACTTCCCCGAATTTAACTCCCAATTTTCTTACCTCCATATAAGAAATTTAGGCTTAATCCTCCACAAAATGTTTAAACGTTATGTTGTAATAATTTTGTTTCAGTCACAGGTGAAGATGAGTCAAATGCGCCATACTACATCAATGTGCTGACCTTGAAGAAGTCATGTCAGGGATATCCGGTCTTAAAGTAAGTGCACTGGTTACTCGTTCATAACTCCAACAAGAATGCCCTCTGCAAAATGCGCGTTATCAATAATTTTACTAACTCTATTCATTCACTGAGCAAGATCAGCTTACCTTTGGCAACATTTGTGCTTTTGGTGTTTTGAGATCCCATGACTTCTGCATGCTAATTTAGACCAGGAGCCGAGAGAGGTTATCAGCTGAAAATTGGGTAAAGTTTGATTTTGCCCAACCTTTTGTCAATCATTTGAAACATCGCAAGTCCATTATCATTGATATTTTTCCTTCGACGCTATACTGAGAATTAGAGATTGGTTTATGACGTGACTGAACATTTTAATTTTGTGACCACTGTTTTTTGCACAGGATGTGACCCATCATCAATCATATACATTGATCTTGACCTTATACTACGTCAATACCATACAAATTTTTTGTAGCCTTTTCAGCTCCTTGTCTAATACTTCAAACTCACCCATCGACAAAAGATCTTTTCACCCAACCTCCACCAACATATGGAATACTGTAGAATTCAAATCAAGATCTGCATACCTGCAAGTGGGTGGTAAACGGCTGTCTTGTCATCAACTTGCCATTGTTACCTAATCGGGTAACTACTGCCAATGCCTTGAATAAGCTTTAATCTTTAAGAAAAAACACAAGCTTCCCCAGCTGGAGAAGCTGCAAGTGGGCTCTATGTATTTTTTTTTTGGCCATCTCCCAAACCCCCTCCAAAAGTGGAAGTGTCCAGATATAATGACATGTTGAGATATAAATGAAAGTTAGTTTTTTCATACCCTGATAGTTAACCAGGAAGGGGGATGTTGTTAGCAATCTGTCATGGCAACATCTGTCATCGGTATCAGGCTTAACAATCAGATCCCTGACCCGATATAGATGGCACTTGCACCAGAGGACATTAAATTAATATCTATCACTACTTGTGCTGTGACAGACAGTTGTAGGGCAAAGATCAAAGGAATACTTGTGGTTTCAGACTTTTTCCGCCTCTGTTCACCAAAAAACCTTTGCACAAACTCTACTTTTAGCAAGTTTTCGCTCTTTTTCCCAAGAATATGTGCAAAGTCTATGGCATTTTGTTGTGGGGCCGCCAGCATAGCTGGCAGGAACCACTTGCAGTCTGTTGTGCAGGTGTATGCGTGTGTATGTCTCCTAAAATGTTAAGTTGTTAAAATTGGACTCAATTGAAAAGTTGAAGTTCAATTGAAATCAAATTGTGGTTCACCATGGGTTCCCTCATATGTTGATGAGCTCAAAAGGTCCACATGCCAAGGTGAAAGATACTGTGAGGTCACAGTTGAAAAATAGGCTCAAACTGTAAAATTGACCTGCAATGGAGAAGTTGAAGTTCTACATGGGAGTCATAGGTGCCATGGTATTCCTCATTTGTTGATGGGTCAAAGGTCATGTGAAGTAAAGTTGTGAGATAGGTGGGTGGACCACCGCTTATAGTTCTTTGAATCTAGACGAGCGTGAAAGCCGAGAACAGCACAAATTCTAGTTTGTTGTTATTTCTTTCTCTGGCATTTCAGGAGGGGGGGGGTACGTTACCAAAGTGATACATACTTGCAACTAAAAAGAAGGAATTCCACCAAAAAAGCAGGGTGATTTAGCATGGCGAATAATCTCTGAAGCACACCTGACCAAAGCTTCACAACTACATGCAGTATGTGGTGCCTGGATTGACTAGGAGTGACAAAGAGATGATGTGAAGAGTTTACAAAAACGCGAAGCCCAAACAAGGGAAGCTTCAGTCATGAAGTTATGGTAATATGTCAAAGGTAGGGATTCTGAATTGATGCATATTGCATTGTAGGCTTTATTGGTCTGCTGGGTCCTGTTTAAGAGTATTCCATAAGTAGTGCATACCTTTAGCTGCTAATATGTAAAAGCTCTTATGATGCAAGTGTATTTAGCCAAGCCTTGGAAACTTTCTCTGTTCAATTTCCCTCTGAATCAATTATGTTTGATTGGGTACAGCCTCGAGAAACTCTCAGCCAGTAACGTCCCATGCACAGAGTGACTGTGTAATGGCCGAAGAAGAGAGTGGCAATACAATATTCTCATAAACGGGTGATTCAACATAACTTTGAGGATTGGAACTTTCCCCTTTACTCTGTAAACCAAGAAGTACAAAGTAAATTAATTGATTCGCTGCGCTGCATTATCACGACTTACTACCAACACGCTTAGTCGCAGTCTAAATCAATGAAATCGCGCGCGATTTAAGACACAACAGATGATATAAGAACAAAACAAATCTCTTACAAAACGGATAAACAAAAAATTACTGGTGGTATAAGTCGACATACCTGGCATTCCTTGTGAGGCTGTTGTGGGAGTTTGATTACTTTGAACTTCTAGGTTTACAGATAGAGTATATGTCAAATACCCTGTTATTAAGACGACTGATGCACTGAGGCTGTGATCTACTCTAGTTTAGGTTCGTGCCTTAAGACTTCATATGTGTTTTGCAATGTTGCTTTGGCAGTCTTTTCATGGTTGAGCCCTTCCCAAGTTAGCTTTAATTCCAGGTCAAGTAAAATGGGGTTATTGCATTTAGAACTCCTACAGTAGGTTACGAGAAGCTGGTACATGCGCGATAGGTTTCTCTTGATGTAGGATGATTAGGGTTACTGTGCTATCTTAGACTTTTAATGATATTATGGTTTTCTGGAGTGATTTGGGCGAGTGGGGAGCAGTGATTTTCTGTTAATTTGTGCTGAGGTCGGTCTGTGGGCTTGCCATATAGTGCACAAAAAATCAATTTTTATTATTTAAAAATAACTTTGTGAGTAATTGCATTCATAAACTTAATTATTTTCAATCATCTTTGCACTTATTTTTTCCTTAGGAGATCATTGGGAGAAGTTATAAGAA
>JAMKCH010046482.1:0-12091 GCA_023653785.1 Ophioderma brevispina
AAAGAAGTATCATTTATTTCAAATTCACACATAAAATTTTTTTTACTTTTTTTAAATATGAATATTTAACAATGTAATAACATTACAAATGCGGTCAAAAGTTTTATTAGCACGTCAGATTCATATAAGAAATGAGTATCGTGTCATATTTACAACCTGATGTGAATTTTACTGATACTACATCAGAAAGATCAACCGCACGCCGCCCCGGCCCCGCGGCGCATGTGCGGTAATTTCTTTGAGTTTTTAAATTTGAGCCGTCAAACATCGCCAAAATACATCTGGATGCCGCGCCGTTAAAATACTTAAGACTCCAGTTGATGGTGTAACTATTTAGAAACAAATCTTTGTTTTTAAACATGTTAAGCATTTAAAAACTGAGTAAATGTTGTTAGAGAGAGCTTCACACACTGGTGCGTCTTGCAAGTAGTGGCCAGCCCCTCGTGGTCGTGGTTTCAGCGCGTGAGATATATTGACTCAGAAGGCAATAATAATCGCGGTATCAAGGGACAGCTAAATGGACCAACCAGGTGTTACGCATGGGAAAGACTTTCACGATGCGTTAGTTGAAAAATAAGACATATATTAGGTAGATTATCTTGGTTTTTAATAATGAATATGATTTCACTATTTACATCATTAAAGTAAAGATACTGACTTAATGAGGTGAAAAAGGAGAGGATTACTTGAGTTAGTGTACGATTATATGCTGACTTGGAGAGCGTGCCCGACGTGGGCAAGAAAGAAATTATGCCAACTTCAACAATACAATTCATACACACTGATCCCACCATCCCCCTTCTTTTACCCACGATTTAAAAAATGGAAGGTATGGTTGTGTTGATCATGTGAATTTCTGATCATTAAAATGACATTTTTCGGGAATGCATTAATATTTTTACTTTTTTTATTTTTTTCCTAGTTTTTCACGTTTTGTGATTTTCTTTATGAGGACCTTGCTGCTCTTCATAAATCAGCTTGAGTATTTTTAATAGTTGGCTTAGCCAGACTCACGTAGCTCGACACGCCTCGTAGACAGGGCGAAGCCGGGGTACGGGGGCGGATACGAATCAGAGTACATAGGATATCGCGGGGATTTTCCGACGGAAAAACATGTCGGAAAAAAGTTTTAAAATACTTCACTAACCGACCTCCAATTGGTTTAGATTCCGAATCCGTGGGTGTTATCATGAATAAAGAATGATAGCGACCAAATAAAAAAAGCAATTCTAGGTATATGTAAACAAGTTTCTGCAAGTTTTTGATATGGAATTTTAATAACAGCAAATTTTAGTATACTTTATAGTGCCTTCAATTTCTTTCATTTTGCAACAGTTATTGACGCCAAACATCCTGTAGCTACACTGACATCCTGCACATCCGTTAGAAAAGAATCGGTGACATTAGGTAGGAATTTGTAAGTCAAGGTGAGTTAAAAATGTCAGTTTTTAAATTTGTGATGGACCCCGTAATAGATATACTTCATTCTTGACCTATACTAGTCCTGATGATCGACTAGATAGTCTTAACTTTTTATGGGCGCTGCTGCTGTTATAATGGACTACTAGTCATGACGAGTTGTGTGTAGTTGAACGTGCCATTTTTAAGCCAAGTACAAGACAGCTTCTGCTCTACTTTACAGCTGCAAGTGGCTTAAATATTTATTATTTGCAATAACCGTTATATTGTAGCATTCTTGAAAGTTTTCTGGATCATGTGATAAACAATTTCCAGATTAAAATTCCATATGAAAATTAACAGGTGAAACGTACCCTTGTTGTGTCTACATTGGGCTGCCAAATTTTGCAGCCTGTGTACAATGTTGACCATGAACTTTTTTGGAAGAACAATTGAGAATCGGTTACAAATTGGTAGACAATTATTCTACAGGAATCTTAGGATGCTATGTATGGTCAAAAGGAAAATTATTTTTTCTTTTTATTTAGGAAATCGACATCTCAAACACTCAAACCTTAACTGCATGTGGAATCCAAAGAACAGTTGTTAAATATGGCCACCAAAGATTATTGTCCAAATTTAAAAAGATGATGCCAATATAAGTACAATTATTGGGAACTAACCTTATACACGACCAACCCAATATGGAGTTGTCTAGTCAGAGCACCTCGGACTATAATCGGATTCTTTAATTCTGGGTCCTGGGCACGGCGTACGCACAGAGGGCTTGACACAAGCGTTAATGCATTCAACTTACGCACGACTACGCCCTCCTGCGCCCTGCATTAAACGAGCTATATTGCCGTTGTCAAGGCATTGCATGGAACATAACGCTTCCGAGGTAAGGATACGCACATACGCGGTTTTCGGCGTTCGTGTCCCAGAATAATGAATACGATTATAAGACTCATATAGGTCTATGATGCCGGGTGCACATTCATTCTGACACTGAAAAATATCGCAATTAAAAGTAGCATAAATTGTAAACATACCAACCAGTACCAATATATCAGTGATATCTTCTCGTTGGTCACTCGTAATACACGTCATTGTAGCTCCGCCTTGCTCGGAGTTTTGTTATTCTTGACACAAAATGATCATGTCAATTCATTCATCATGAAATGCAATGTTTTGCTATTTTGACCTCAGGTCAAATTTTTAATATTTTATATAAACTGAATATTGTGATCTAAATATCTTATTTGCCAGTAGTATTGAACTAACTTCGGGGAATATATGTATATAATATCATATTGCAAGTAAATTTAAATACCTATACCAGATTGCTTTAAAATATAAGACAAAATAATTTATCCCTTTTTAGGCTTTACCCCTTTCCTAATAGAAAGGTTGGAAAGGTCCAAGTGTCGTCCGATCCGATCATTCTCATAATCTTCTCGGCAATGGGTGGTTCTAAGGGGTTTCCCGTTTGTGCCGGGGCATTGAATTTAAGTCGAAATTATTTCAAGGTATGTGCTTTAATAGAAGTAAATGATGGACTGTACTTTCTGAAATCCGGCTTAGCCCTTGAGTAGGGTTTATGTAAATAGTGCCATGTAAGTTGTTTCATCTGTTCATCACCATCCACTCACTGAGCCGGAGACTGAGTCTGTCAGTCATTCATGCAGAATGTCCATTGGCACTTCCAGGTTTTATTATTATTTATTTATTCAGGATATACACTTTGAACAGTGGCCTAAACTACAATGATTGGTGCATACAATACAACCAATAAAACACAAAACAAAGAATAATAACCAGAATGATAAATTACAAAGAAATGGGCCGGAATAATTCACATACAAATCTCCCAATACTGATCACTACCTAGGCTAGAGTAGAAAAGACTAGTACCAGAGAAGATGAGAATTCTCTCTTATCTGCTAGTACTACTACTAAAGAACCAAAAGTAGGGAGGGGGGATGGGGAAGAAAAGGGCAAACAAGCTGACCAGAACTGTGACGGACAGGGACGAGGCCAAAAATGACAAAGGCAGGGAAAGTGGTGGAGACATGTTATATTCCGTCCATGATAGTGTGGCATGCCAAAAAAGCAAAAATAATGCCTGGAATGCTAAAAGTGTTGGCTGCAAAACCATGAATGACAGACTTAAGAATACATTATATAGTATCATTACACATACGCATACACATCCACCCATAACACCACCCCGCACACACACATACATACACCGCACAACTATTATGGGCCCTATATCATATGTTACAGACATTATATTCATAATTTTTACACATACCAATGTATAAACACGTGCAAACACAACATTCATATCATGTACATAACACATACACACACATTGCCACAGGGTTTTTTAATAAGTATGTGCCCTTTACAAACACGCAACACAAACAAATACAAATAGCCAAGACAAGCATCGCTCACATCAAGATATAAATAAAAGAAAAATATTAAAATACATAATATAAAGAAAAAGCAAGCATATTGCAGACCTTGCTTTAGGCGCGCGCGCGCTATCGCGCGCAGTCGCGCATCTAAATGCTTTGAGTCTGAAGGTTTATCATCGCATCTTGTTAAAGGCCGGCTGCGAGTTTTCTTCCTTCGTATTTGAGCCGGCACCCAGCAAAATACTTCCTTTGGCAATATTTAATGGTAAATGAATCACGGAACACTATGCTTTACCAGTTACACGCAATTTCAGATAGTGTGAACGGCTGGTAAATCGGTGCCGGGAGCAAAAATCTGCGGTATACTCCACAAATGTATCGGGACTCCAATGGAAATACCGCATGGACGGTGTAAGAAAAATGAACACGGACTATGTGTAACTAATGCATGAAGTTAACACGTCGAATTCGAAGCCTTCGCACTGTTAATCGCACGTGGTTTTGTTTTGATTGAGCCGAGTTTTAATATGGCACCTCGGGCGAAAGAAGTTGGGGGTCTTACAAACATTACGGAAGTAGAATTTAGATAATAGTTTCGACATGAAAAATAACGATAGTCGGTACCACCTTCGTGGTCAAATTGATTGGTAAACTATGCACGACATCTGTTAAAGAAATGAAATTTGCCGGGAATGGTGCGGCGTCTCCCTATTACAAGTAGAACATGCTTGACAGTGCCACACGTTGATGGATACGTATCAATCATCGTGATCGGCCATTATGAATTGAAACGTGAGCTAGCTTCCAATTATTGTTAATATATTCTGACTAAATATTACTGACTGTTGCCGACTTTATGTTCTACATTTTAGTTACTGATATGTTTGATTTGCGTCATGCCCAGATTTGACTCTCCCTGTCTAGACAGACTAATTTCAAAATGACAAAAAAAAATCCGCTCATGTTCCACACATAGGTCAAGCCTGGGTGAATATTCTTTGAAAATTGATACACTTGAATGATACACCTACGACATGGTAATTTAATTAAACCTTGAGTGACAGTCTTAAGTCGTAACTTAACTTGTTACTACCTTGATTTCAGTATTAACAATGCTTATTGCTAGTGCTACACCTGAATTTAAAATGCATGAGCTTTAACTCTTCTGGTTCCAACTCAGTTGCCGGTCCTGCTTGCTATGCGCTATATTTCAGCTCTATGCTTTTGGTAAAAGCTTGTCTCCAGCCAGAATTTGGGAGCTTTTAAAAAGCTCTTCTGCAGCTTTCGCCTCCAGGAGCGTAGATGAGCTTTTTAATGCTCCCTCTGAAAATTTCAAAAGACAAGGTCTGATATTGAAGTGCTACAAAACTATACCACAGCATGGAAAAAGTATTAACGGTTGTTGTGTAATTGGTGGGTGGCGGGGGGGGGGGGGGGGGCGGGTGTGGGTTTGGGTGGGGGGGCTTTTGACGTAGTGGTATTGGGGGGGGGGGGTGGTTATGCCCGGGGTGTTTTCGTTTGTTGAGGGGGGACGGGTGGGGCGGTGTGGGGGGTGGTTGCAGGGGGGCTGGGGGGGGGGGGGACGTTTGTGCGGGGGAGTATCGGTGGGGACAAGGGGGTGGAGGCGGGCGTGGGTGGCGGCGGGGGGGGATGTCCGGGGGTTGCTTAAGGACGGGGGGGGGAGGGGGTGGGGGGAGGCGCGGGTGGGGTGCGGGGGGCTGGTGGTCGGGGGTTGAGGGTTGGGGGGGGGGGTATGGGGGCGGTGGGGGGGGGTGGGTGGGGGCGGGGGAGTGGGGTTGAGGTTGGGGATGGCGGGTGGGTGGTGCGCGGGGGGTGGGGGGGGGGCGGGGGGCGTCGGGGGAGGCCGGTGAGGTGGGGTGCGGCGGGGGGTTGGACGGAGGGGTGGAGGGGGGGGGGCGGGCGGGCAGGTGGCGGTGCAGGTGGCGTGGCGTGTCGTGGGGGGGGTGGGGGGGGTTGTGGGGGGGTGGCGGTGGGGGAGGTGGGGAGGGGCGGGGGAGGGGGGGAGGGTGGGTGGTGGCAGGGGCGTTGGCGCTGGGGGGAGGGGGCGGGGGGGGGGGGGGCTTGGGGGGGGGGGTGGGGGGCGTGTTGTGGGTTGGGAGGGGGGTGGCGTGGGGGGGGGTGGTGGGGGGGGAAGTACTGAGGGGGATGAGCCGAGGGCGTCGGGGGGTGGGGCCGGGGGGGGTGGCGCGGGGGGGGGCGGGCGGGTGAGGGGGGTGTTTGGGGGCGGTTGGGGGTGCTCGGGTGGGGGGGGGGGGGCTGGTGTTGAGTGATGGGGGGGCTGGGGGGGTCGGGGGGGGGGCGGGTGGGGTGGGGGGACGGGGGTGGGGGGTGGGGGTGGGGGGGTGGAGGAGGGGGGGTTGGGGTTGGTGGGGGGGTAGGTAGGGGGTGCGAGGGGTGCGTCGGGCGGCAGGGGGTGGGGGGCGGGGCGGGGTTGGTGGGTGGGTGTTGATGGGGTTCAGGGGTGCGGCCTGACGGGGGGGGATGTGGGCGGGCGGTCGGGGGGGGTGGGGGGGCGCGGGGCGGATGGGGGAGGGGGACTTTCTCCCGACCTCGTTATGCCAGTAATTGACATAGGCATTCGTAGTTGGCTTGCTTAAAATTCTGAACCCAAACTGGGGTTGAAAGATTCCCGATTCGCGCATTGTCAAAAATTGAGCAACATTGAAATCGCAATTAGCGCATGCTGTAGGATATTGCTAAGGAATTGGAAACGGACTCTGCCAACACCTTAAAGGTAAGCACTGTGTGTAACATAAGACTGGCAAACGGTGTTTGTCCATGAGGCATGAACGCTGATGAGGTATTTTGCTCTGATCGCGTCTTGAGAAAACTTAACCCTAACGCGGGCCGAGGAGGGAACGCAAGGCAACGAAAAACGTATGGGTACCGGTCGGCGAAAATGGAAATGCTTTTCGTTGCATCTGGCCGTCAACAACTATTTTGGTTCGCGCAAATGACTCTCATGGCGTTTCCATTGCATGTGGGCCGTCTGTACGGAAAAATGACGCGATTGTTTTTAGTTGCATCCGGGCCGTCTTCCGGGAAACTGAAGCGAGTTTTTCGTTGCACCTGGGCAGTCCTCCGGAAAATGAAGCGATTGTTTTTCGTTGATCTGGGCCGTTATTATTGATGGAAATGATGAGAAGGCTTTTCGCGGCATCTGGGGCGTCTTGCCCGCAGAAGGCGCAATGCTTTCATTCAGTACAAGGCCTCATGACAATTTCGATTTCGATGTGATTAGCGCCACCATTTCAGTAAGCTATTGGTAATTATGCATAAAACGTATTCATTGACGTAAACAGGAGCTGGACGTAGCATACATAGCGCCACGCACGCTATGATGTAGCGTAATAGCTCCACTCACGGACTGGGCGAACTATAAGCTACAAATTTCATGCAGATCAGTGTGAATCCATTAGTTTATTTAGTTATTTATTTATGTTACCGTTTTTGTATTGCATTTTCAAGCGATGTTTTTTCGTTGAACTTGGGCCGTCTTTCCGGTAATTGGCGCGCGATTGTTTTTAGTGGCACATGGGCCGTCTTGCCGGTAAATGGCGCGATGTTTTTTCGTTTGCATTTGGGCCGTCTTCCGGGAGAAAATGGCGCGAGTGTTTCTTTGCATCTGGGCCGTTATTGACTTACGCTACTAATTCCTGTGCCGGGAAAAAAACGCGCAGAGATGCAATGAAACGCAAGCTTTTTGGCTATCGTTGAATCTGGGCCGTTAAAAAATAAAAAATGATGCTTGTGCTTGCATTGGTGCGTTCGGCCGCAATAAAACGACACGGTTCCTGGTTAGGTTAATAGGCATCCAACCAAGATCGCCATATATGGCCTCCTTTGGTGTACTTCGGGGAGCCCTAAGGATACCTCGCGCCACGCATTTGAAGTTGAAGAGACTCAATCTTATCGATGTCACTTTTACTTGCGCCTCCCCAGACAGCGCAGCTAATTAATGGTCGGGAGGAGGCAAGGTCTCCATAAAAAAGCATCACCGTAAAACCGCGGTTAAAGTTATCTAGTCCATTCAATAATAGACTTTATGTAAAGCAATTAGCATTACCTGTAGTGAGAGTATGCTCAATATGAATGTGATCGGACAGATTTCTTGTGATGATAAGTGCCTAATATGTGTAGGAATCTACCTATGAAATGAATGGTCCCACAAGTGTCCATAACTGTTGTGATTAATACGCCGGCCAACAATGAGAACATTGGAGTATTGTGATTGAAGTCGAGTTTCCAGTCTTGCGAATTAGCAGCCAAGTCAAGCATCTATTTAATTCTTTTCATCATAGCAAGGAAGACCACATCGTTCAAGCCAAAATAAACTTCAAACAAAAATCTGTGGAATGCGAAGCCTAATCAATGCTCCTTAAGCAACGTGGTAAATTCGTGCATGAAAATACAAAATAGTGGACAGGGCAACATCCTGTTGAGCCTTCATCAAGTCGAAGAAAATCTGTTTCGATTTCACCAAACTTAACCTGTCCCTGAACATTATCATAAAGACTATCAATAAATTACTCCATATACGACCCCTAATGCCGACGTTCCACGCCATAACAAGCAATTCTCCATACAGTGTCAAAGGCATTTCGAAAGTCCAAAAAGGTAAACAAGGTCTTTTTACCCGCGGCAAGACGGCACGCAAGAACACTTTAAAGTGTGAAGATGTGATCTTCACACCAACGCGAAACTCTAAAGCCTCCTTGGACCTCGGAAAGACAGTTGTTCGCTCAAAAAATATGAGATTGTATTGGCAGTACTACGATGAATATTTCGAAAACGCAAAGATGTAATGTGAGATCGCGGGCGACGCCTTTCTTAAAAATAGGGACAACAATTGCCCTAGTCAATTCAGATAGATGGAAACTTTTCAAGAAAAATGACAATCTGGAGGAACGGGAACAACATAGAAATTTGTAAGCAATCGCCACCATTTTTAAGAGTTACATGGTAATCATGTCGATTACAGGCGATTTTGTTTTTAGATTTGGAAATAGAATCTTTATCACATACAAACTAATAATTTATGTCAGAAAGGAACGTTATGCATCACTAATTAATGTCTGAAGTATCCATCCTCAAACTACTGACGATCGATTTGATCTTGAATGTATGCTCGTCGCTATCGTCAAGCAGATGCTGTTCAATTTTACCGAGCGTTTGCGCCAGTAATGCAAGGCAAGTCTCGATCATTTTCTTTCATGGTCGGAGATTATCCATTAGAATTTGGATCAGTTCAGACAGTTTAAACATCCTGAGTTTTGGTGTTTGCTGTATTTTAACACTTCCAGAAATGCGACCAATTAGGACCATCTGTTGGCTAATTCAATGGATTTATTGACGCGCATTTCCGTGATCTTGGCTTTGATCATGTTTTAGCTAGATGCGTTTGTCTTGGTAGATTCACTAAGTCATCGCCATTGTTGTCGGAATTGCCACCTTAGCCATTTTCTATAACGACGCGCAGCACTCCTTCTTTGCTTAATCGCATCGTCAACACTATTGTCAAACCAAGAGTTACATTTGCGGTTACCCTTTATCTCTTTAACGCCCAGACCCTCAGTAGCAGCCGCTAAGAGATTATATTCCATGGAATCCAACAAAAACATTGACTGTCAAAAGAATTAGCGTCCCCAATTACAGAGTCAGAACGGAGTGTTATGATACGGGTGTGAAGTCTTGATCCTTCTTAATATCCCAATAAATCTTATTGTTCCTAGATTGGTGCTTTTTCCTCAATACGATTAAGATGGAGCTTGAAAAAAAGAACATTATGGTCACTCCCTAAACACATCTTCCTTCATCATAACAGAATATCTTTGACACGATCGATTAAGGTGTTTGTGCAGAGCATGTAATCGATTGTGCTTGCTGATTACCACGAAACCATGTAAATTTCCCTACGCAATCCTTAGAACGTTCAAAAATGTTTAAATCGCATATCTCGGAGTTCAAAAGCCTCTCACATTAGAGTTAAGACAGGATCACGTTGGGTATTTCCCGCCAATTCTGGCGTCTGTCGGACATAATTAAAATTTGGGGATCGTCGTCCCCATGGTCGTTTTCACTTCGAATGGTCTCCGAGAGTATCTGTGATTGTACAATTCCATCAGCACATTTCACTGTCAGTACCTTCACCAGGGAAATAAGCAACGGCTACGTAAATAGGCTTTTCCTCGGGCAAACACAGATTTGATGAACCAAAACCGTTCGTACAAATCGGACATGGAATCAAGCAATTATTATCAAGAATAGTGACAACATTTGAAATGAAAACACAATCCCAACCCCCACCATTGCACTTCCTATTTTTATTAGTGAGGCAGTACCCCACTGTCACATGCTTTTCGAATTTAGACCTATACTGGGACAGTGGGGCATACATTCATGTAAATAATGAGAGTCGGCACTCGTGGCAACGACGCGAATGCGAATGGGTCGAATTTCTTACTTTTTTAAACAGGACTTAGTCTTCTGGCACAAAAAGCAGGCTCCAAAAATAACCGACGGCACCGACGGCCAATTTGCCGTAGGTCAGGGTTCAAATTAGTGTGCGTTTTGCGTCTATGAACGCACTTTTCCAAAGGTGGAAGCACTTTGGTCTAGATAGAGTAAAAGTGTGAGTTCTTATGTGGACCGCAAAATTTATCGCACTTAAAACTAAGACAAAATAACAGAGTTTGCTCTGGCACATGGTTTCAAAAAATTGTATCATGTTCACTCAACAAATAATTATTCTGTTACTATTAAATACCTGTAGGAATCTGTGAAAATAAATATAGGTTTAAAATTGACTGTATTACGTATTTTTATTTTAGTCACACCTCTCTAACTGTCCCAAAAGGTATTATGAATCAAGATACTCCATTTCCGTGGAGTTAAGGGTCATCAGGGTAGTTACTTTTCAATATGCCCTGTCTAGGTTTTGGTTTGGAATTGGATGTGTATGGATTGTTGCAGTCATTAAAGGTGAACAAGAGATTTAATTAATCCATTTTTTCTGTGATATGTAGTTGTTTCATATAGATTAGAACACTTAAAAGACTCCCTCAACTTTTATTTGGTTACAGAAAGCGAAATAAATTAAAATGAAACAAAAGAGGATTTGTATATGCTTATATTTCAATAGAAACAGACTGCATTTCATATTTGCTCCTGTACGAATTAGTTTCACAATTTAGTACCAAAGAAATACTTTCAGATTATACTTTCAGATGGGATATTTTTGATAGATAGCTTTACACCAGTGCCAAAATCAGAATTTTCACATTTTGAGGGACACCTGTTATTTGGAAATCTCTCGTGCCACCTTTAAAGTATTACAACAGTGCACAAAACTTGACAGCCATATTTCTTCAGTTGACGCACTTTTTCAAACCTCGGGAAACCAATTTGCGTCCAAGTAGACAGGCACATTTTTTCAAAACCTAGTGTGAACCCTGCCGTAGGTGCCCTGCCCCTTTGCTGTACTGCCCCACCAAATATCCCATTGCCGGCGGCATGAATGCGTTTGCCCTTATTTACACTGCCGTAGTGCCCTTTTCATGTGCTTGTGTGATGAACTAAATAAAAAAGAGCAGCAAAGAAAAATGTAAATATAATGTTAACAAAGTTCTACCTATATTTATCAAAGGAAAAAGTAAAAAAAAAATGTGGTTTTGATGTTGTCATTTTCTCCCGACTTTTCGCAAAGTCGCACTATATTGAAGGATTAAAAGTCGGCAGTGTTACCCCTCACTATACTTGAGAATAATTGTTGGAACTGATTCGAACAATTTGCTTGCATGTAGTGCGTAAAAGGTCGCCACTGCTGTAAAGCGCGTAAAACAACAATGATTAAATAGACACGCGATACGCCCGTGTACAGGTAGCACAAGCTGGTACTGCGTACGCTTAGTTCAAAACATATTACGGCGACTGGATAGTGTGTTAAAATCAATAGCGTTCATCATGACCCAAGAACTACCCAGTGTTTTGATCTGTTGTTTCTGAAGGGTGTGACAGGCCAGGAATTGGGTTGCTAGCTGTTTTACAAATAGGAGACAAAAGAAAAATGAAATATGTAAATTGGGTATTTTACCCCTTTCCAACAACGTTACAGGTTCAAATTACAAATTGTTCGTAATATGATTTTTCATAATTCTGTTGCCAACTTGAATGACATTTCCTTTTACTAAATTTAGGCTAGAATTTTTAAAGATATATCCTAGGATTTTAGGTCACTTTATCATCGC
>JAMKCH010046483.1:0-11450 GCA_023653785.1 Ophioderma brevispina
GTGTCGAAGAAGAAGTTGGGGCAAAGAGCAGGTTTGCTGGCAGGTGTGGGGGAAGGACGAATCTCACGGGGTCCTTACTGGGGGTGGTGGGTTGCGGGCGTCCAAAGCATCTGACAAAGAAGGACTGTAGGCCACGCAAAGTGTCCATTGTCCGGTACTTATAAGGTTCCAACGCTCGCTCTTAGAGGAAGACCATTGTAGTGAGACCAAGAAGATAAGTGCACTTGATAAAGACCACGATGAACGAAAAGATTTATCCCGGATCATCTACTAGTACACGGTATGTTATGTCGGGAGTCAGTATGGGCAACAAGGCAGGCATACGACATTTCATTGGGGTACGGCTGAACCTTTTCTTGGAATTGTACCACCCTAATAGGCTGTCGTCAGCGATGTGATGACCCACCATTGTTTCTTTTCTACATGTTTCGCGGCATGATCCCCTGGCTCCACTGAGTAAGGTGTACCCATCCTGACATGCTACGTAGGTATCTGCCGTGGCCTCCACAACTTTATATAGGTATCCGTAGCCAACGCGGAGTGAAGCTCAAACAAAAGTTCCCGTGCTCCAGCCTGGTCATACAGGAGGAAGCTGTTCAACGAGGTAGCCATCATTTCCACCTATCTTCGGAGTTGTCTTATAGGTTAGTAACAGAATGGATGATCAGCTGGTGATGTAAACGCCGGTTAGAATCTTCTTTCTTCGCTGGAGGTACAGGTAACTGTCGTAGGGGCTAAGATGATTGTGTTTATTATGTCGTCTTGATCTGTGTATTTTACCAGAGTGCTTTCGCTTAAAGCCCTGAAACTGAAGAAAGCACCCTGCCTGAAGAGCGTCTGAGTGTGTTTGAAGACAATGTAGTACGAAGTGTCGAGGGAAGTTGATGGGATTAGTGTAAACCCCCCTGGATGCCCCTCACTGCTCTGTGCCACCACTACTCCATTGATTGACACTTCATCTGTTGATGTAATTAGTGACTGTGCTGGGCTTGTGTTTCCAGATTCTTCAGAGGGGTATGCACTAATGGGTAACTCCACTTCTGTGGGAACTCATTCGATACAACTTTTTGGTCGTCTGGTAGTTAATACCGGGAATTTGGATATTGACCTCAACAGATCCAGATGATTGTGTGCTGAAAACGAATGGTTGGTTCTGTTGCACACTTGGTCCCCAACAGGGCGAAAACCTATTCCCCCCCTTCGAGTTCCACGATATTTCACAATGTCTGAAATGACAACAGAATGAATTTGATACACGTGCAAATACATACGCACATAGCGACATAAATATTACAAATAATTGCCTCAGTCATCCGCATATACACACAACAGAAACACCCAAATATGCTACAAATCTGGTGCCACTCCTTGGAAGTAAAGGTGTATTTCGTGTATTCAGCACCTCCTTTTAATGGTTTCTAGATATGCACGAAAAAAGGTTATTTCAAATATTTCAGTTGATTCTGATGTCAGTTTTGATGTTATGACAAATGTTTGTAGCACGGAACCCCCATAGGCCATTGTTTTGTAATTCAGCAGGGTGTGTAGATCCTGGTGAATGAATAAACCCATAAAAGATGCATAACTCCCTGCTAAGAATAAGATCATGAAAATATACATAATCCTGACAAGAACATGAATAAAATATTCAAATGAAGAAGGATGTCCTCCATTGAAATTGATCTACACTCACATACTAAAGTCCAATGTTGGTAGGAGGGGAGGCCCGCCCGAAATAGCTGTGCAACATTCCCAATATTAGTATTCTTCCAGTGGGAATTCCAAACTTTGTACAGAACGTCCTAGTCCTAATTCCAGGTCCACCACTTTTTACAATCTCAATGTTTCTCGGCCTACTAGACCCCCACAGACTCTGTGTTGTCTTGGGTTCAGAGTGCCTGGGTTAAAAGAAAAATTACACTGAAAACTAAAAACGGGTTTAACGAGGATGATATTTTTAAATATATTCAATTATATTATTTTCAAAAAACGACCACCAGAATCTAATCTCAGATATTTGCTTGACCTAAAAACCGATTACAAGTTCTTACTAGCGGAACGTTCTCTTCGCAAAACTAGCTGTGGTAGACCTTCTTCTACGATGTCTATCGGCGCTGGGCTAATCCAAAATAACTCCTAAGATCGTAAAAAGAAAGAAATTCAAGTCACGATTCATCATAGTTGATTACGTTTTACTCCCTTGTACTGGTAGAATAATTTCAAACATTTCATAATATTGATGGCATTTTGGATACTAATCCCCTTATGTGACCTGTGGACCCGTCATTAACTTTAAATTGGCCCAAAGGGTGCCAAGGTGGCACTTGATGGATTCTCAAACTCGACACCTGGTTAGGGACAAGGCTGATATTTTGAAAATGATTAAATCTTTTCAGGATCTTGCTAATTGGAAAGATACACTTCCTTAGAAATATTTGACACCCAAATTGAGATTTTACGAGTATTTCGGAGTTAAAGTTATACGTCCAAAATAAAGACTGCTAGGGTTGCGCAGTATCACTGATATGATGATCCATAGAATACTCCTGTCTGTAAACTCGAATTAGATCTGTGCACACACCAAAACATGTAAACGTGATCTTGGTGCCCATCTTTGGTCCAATTTATCCAAGCAATCATTATCTTATCAATTTGTAAAATTTAGTGAAAATTCCGAACCATTAAGGGTAAAAAATTTGTCAAATTTTCCCAGCTTTGGGGCCATTTTAGGCCAATTTTTTAGAAGCGAAAAAGGCATTTTTTTTTGCCCAACCGGTACAAAAATGGCAGCACTCCTAGATTCAATTAAGATTGCTTTCTGATGGTCCAAGCATTGAAGTTTGCGTCAACCCCATTCGAGCGTTTGTCATCCAAAGATGTTTTGGCTTTAATGGTTTTTTCCTTCCCAAAAGTGCCTTTTTTTAGTGTTTTTTTGGTATTAACTAACAAGCCCACAGTAACCAGTATTATACGTGATTCCTGGACATTTAACTGGTGGTCAAACCAACCAAACCACAAACAAAAAGTATGCTTATGTTTGTTTTTATAGCAAATGATGAATCAACTAATGAAAACTGAACATGGAAAAACTAGTTTATGTTGTTTGGATCCACATCACAACCTAAGATTCAACCTATTCTGGAACTTGCGGTTGACACAGTCGTCATAAAACCAGTCAACACTGCGTAATCTGGTGTTATCATGGATAGCAATAGCTCCATGACTGGCCCAGGTTCGTGGTCGTTAATGCCGTAGCTCTAAATTACCAACTATGGAATATTGCTCGCATAAGAAGGTATCTAGATGAGGATTCCTGTCCTAATATCGTCCGGGCATTAATCACAGTCACGTGCCTTCGACTATGGCAACTCGCTGCTTTTTTTTTGGTATCACCGACCTCAGGAAACAACTTCAGCATATCCAGAATAAGGCTGCACGTCTGGTCTGTGGGTGGCCAAAGGCGTGAGCACTAACGCCCTACCTGGCCAGCTTCAATTGGCTTCCAGTTGAAAAACGTAGCCATTTCAAATTACTTATTGTTTTCGTTTACCACAATTGTATAAATGGTCTGCTCCTGAGTATATTTTACATGATATTGATTTGTACAACATTCAGAAGACTTATCACCATAATCCTCCGTTCTTTTTTCGGTGATAGTACCTCGTTACCACATGTTCCAAACACAGTGTCATTGGGACAACGCCTTCTCAGTGCAGGGCCCGGCTTTTGGGAACACTCTTCCCAATTTTTTGTAAGAGAAGCACCACTTCCGCTGTCTTTAAACCAAGAGGTTAAAACTTAACCTGTTCTCATAAATGGCATGTTTCAGTCCCTATTTCATTACGTCTGTAGACGTACTGTTCAATGCCTTGTGCATTATTTGGTATTGCGCCTTGACTGTGTAAGTCACGTTTTTATAAATATCTTATTATTTCAATGTAATTTTTTCCTGAACCAGCAATAAAAATACAGTTTTTTATATTTACAGTTGAAAATGGCACAGTTTTAGTTTTTACATATACATAATTATCAAGGTCCAAGTTTATAGCGAGCGCCCTCGCTCATATTTGCCTGTTCTCTAACCCTGGTCTATAAATTTAAAAAGCATAAATTGGAAATTGCTTTAGTAAACCCACTTCTTTCCGATTCTCAATTTATAATCTGACTAAAATCTTTTCATAAACGCATTTTCGGGGGGCATTAATGCTTATTCGGACAGCAGGAAACCCCACGACAAGATATCCCTAACGTCCCTACAGGAAAGTGAGGGGTAAGAGTTTATTTGTTGTTAATGATGATGACGATGATCATCTCTTCCATCATCCTCATCATCCTCAGCATCATCCTCATCATATCCTCATCATCATCATCATGCTACTACAAAAGACATGTTCAAATATTACCAGTTTGATCCAACAATAAAAACGTCACTTATCGGCATTGTCATGCACCCTCTGTTCCGTGCAGGGTTGATGATATTGATGGACAAGAAAACATCTAGATTCCTCTATCAGAGGGTCGGATTGCTTAAGGTGATGGGCACGTGACAAAGGCGCGCGCCCGTCTTCGAAAATGTAAGGTTGTGTTGTTGGAGGGACTGTGTCTTCCCAGTCGCTGTCTGTGGTGTTACAAATATGGTCTGTTCAATTCCTGATAATAAAAGAAATCGTTTTTAAATCGTTGCACGTATGCAGTGCACCCACTGTCTCAGGTCTCATATCTTACGTGTTATCTTTACATTATGTGAGGCATATACTCGTTATCTTTACTATAATACTTGATGCCAAGAACAAAAACTTGGGTCAAAGGTTAACCTAATTTGCCTAATAATGGTGCCAATGGTTTTTCCAATATCCTAAATTCATTATTGTTGAAAGTTCTTTTCACTATTGTACTCAAGGATCACCAAAAGGTAAAAGCCTTTTTTAATTTTGGGTTAAAAAAGGGCAAAATTTGCCCGCATTTTTGGAAAATTTATTTTTCAGAAAAAATGTCGAAAAATAAATTCATTTTCCACATTATTTTAAAGGTGAACTTTTTTAAAAAAAGCTCTGTTCCCAACCTTGCCATTCTGAGAGGCCGTTCTGTAACATGTAGCTATACCATGTACCGTTTTTATGGTAAGCCGTAACAGAAGAAAATAAACGGATCTGGAAAAACACAGATAAAGACCAGAAACACTGTTTTAATAATAATTATGCAAATAAGGAGCAATGTTTTATTCAAACATGGATCAAAAGAAAGAGTATTTGGCGAAAACAAAACTATAATGAAACATTCGCTCTTTAAAATACGAATTTTTGTAGTGAAATTATTAGATGTCGCCGGGTGAAAAAAATACATAAAAAATATCAGAAAAACAAAAACAATTTTTTGCACCAGACTTGAATTGTTTAAAATGCCGTAGCAATGGAACCGAAACTCCGATTTTGTCAAACAGAAAGTAGTTAAAAAAGCTAAAATTGCCCTCTACTTAAATATTTATAAAGTCAAAATGGTAGAATTCAACCTCTTCAGGTAAGATAGTCTTACTATATAATGTTTCTCGGAAATTGGCAGCTACATGTATCTTTAGTGTTCTTTCAAACTTATAAACAGAAGCCAGTTGTCAGTTATGGTTGGAGTTCATCAACGATTTATGGTCAAGTTTCAGGTTGATGAAACTACTGAGAAAAATTTAACAGTAAAAAATGGCAGTCTTGCCTGACTTGGGACCAGACCGTACGCATGGAGGATGCGTTCGCGCCCCAAAATTCTACAAAGGGGCAAAGTTATTAAACAAAACCAACTAGATATCAAGACGTTCCAACCACACCTTCTTTGTGCATTGTCATCATATCGTAGACCCTTCGTTGTCCAATAAAGCAATCACTTTCAACTAATTCCAACCCATAACAGATCTTGTGCATTAAAAATAATAAGAAATAGAGGCATCGAAATAAGGATAAGTAACTCTGAGGTTCTGGACTATCTATTGGGTCCTAAAAAGTTCTCTTCAATTTAAGAGCATTTTTTAATGTTGGAACCCTTTTTTACTATGTGATGCCATCGATAATCCTGGACCATTTTTTTTAACAAAATCGACATTTGTAAACGTTTGTCCCAGGATGACCCTTAGAACTATTCGCATCCCCTTGTAAACCAAAACTACTAGTCTAGATAGGGAAACTATACATTTTAAAAGCTTAGGCAATAGCTGAAGAAATGTGGTATTTTACAAAATTTTGACACATTTAACTTTTTACCTGTAGAAATTTTGCCTCTTTTTTCTCTCTCCACTTTTTACATGTTATTCTGTAATATGTTAATTACAAAAGAACTAGTTTTTATATCACGTCACATTTGATTTTCTGAATCGTCTCATACAAATAATCCTATTTTATAAGCGAGCGCTAAGCGAAGCTCTTATGACTAACGCGTAATACACTAATGAAATCTATATCTGAACAGTTTAAAAAATACCGCACCCTCATTTGACCCCCTTTTTTCTTACCATTACATCCTACGGAGATAAAAAAAATCGCCGGGAACTTGCACAAATATTGTAATTTCTATGTAGTCCGATATTCAACAAAGATCAGTATATTTTAATTCTCCCCATCTGTTGGATATTTTGTTTTTTGAAAATGTATTATTTATGTACTTTTTTTCTAACATTAAACCTATAATGCTGTTGTGCTCATGTTTTTTAAAAAATTAGCTTGAAATAATTAAATACAATAATAAATATATAAACATAGAAATCTTCACCATAGTTTCTTCAGGTTGCGGGCAAGAAATCCAATTTTTGACGTTGCCATTGGTTTAACACAGGCTGGTTTAACACGCGTAAAAGCGAGATCTTGACTGAAAAATTCCTGATTTTTTTATATGTTGTCAGGGCTGGTGGATTTAACGGACGGCAAACAAACATTTTTTTACCAAGCTGTTCATACTATTCGACGAGAAGTAGAAGAATAAATACGACTTAAACAAGGGGGGCCGGACACGATCTGCTGGATTTGGGCATTGGATTTCCAAACGGTTAATTATAGAAATTCTGCGTGCATTGGCAAATCTGACAGAATGAAAGTGTATTCTGAGCGCTCGCTTCTAAGGTTCTACCTGCATCATATTATTTCACTAACCTGATTACATCGAAATGCATTAACTTACCGTCGCTACATTTGTTGTTGAAATTGGAAACCCGCAAATAACGTAACTTAACTTTTCGCTTTCTGGATTCCGCATAGACAATAAACTAGAACCTGCACGTGGGGTTAGAGGCTCACTTGGTTAATCTTGCATTACTTGGGCCGGCAATGTTCCTCGTCACTAACTCCTACACAAAACCTCCGTTGTCTCTGGTGACTTGACTCCAACCACTGGCAACAGTTCCATCAGAATCAACGAGTTCGGTTTCTCCACTGGCAATCTCTGTCCCTGTCAACCTGAGACCAATAAAACTCCACTCACTAACATCAATACAATCGTCAGAATATCCTCAACCAGCGCCGCAGAAACATCTAGGCCGAAATGAAATGTCATGTGGGTATTGGTTTCAATGCTGGAATGACGATCATTTCCGAATCAGTTCCTGGTGATGTTTTTCTAAGCTGCACTACCATTACTGGTTCGTTGGCTGTTACGGTACGAGCAACATTACTACTGAACATCTCTCTCCTCATAATCTCCAGGATTACGAGTGTGAATGTTTCTCTCATCCTCAATTACCGGTGACTCGTGTGGTGACTTCGCTGGCAATGACTCTAACGAAATATCCGCGTTGAGTTACTTGCATAATGGCGGTAAAAAAATGGTCCAGAACCCAGCTACACACCGGTATCATTTGTTCGATAATGTCATCCCAAGAGCTAACACCACTTTGAATTGGAATCTGAACGGTCTCAACCCCTGACATTACAGCGACAGGTCTACCGAATTGATATATACCCCCCGTCAAGTCGTCTGTACTTATGAAAAGATAAGATTCATAGGGATCTAGTTCAAACGTGTCTTCTGACATACCAAGTGCCGAGTTGCGTAGGTACAGTTGGTTTTCTTCTCGCTCAAAAGCTGAGATGGAAAACGGTGCTAACCTTGCCAGGGGTTGTTTGTGGTTGATACGAGACTACAAGGTAGAATGTACCTAGTCTGGAAATAGGCAGAACGGTGAATCCGCCTGGTCTGCGATGATTAAATGTCGTCACGCCTTGTACACTAATATCGTCTGTAGCAGTTATTACAACAGTATTGCTATGTTTTCCCGTCTGTTCTGCGGGGTAGATCATTGCTACAGGTATTTTCATAACGGCAGTCATTGGTGGAGTCATTTCAATTGTGCGAGCGTAGTAACTGCCTGCTATTTTTACAGTGATTGAAACAGCATTTTGAGAGGCAGTACTGAAGACCAATTCCAATGGCCTATTGTGACTAGGAACGAGAGCAGAAAAGACGAATTCTTTGCCTGCAGTATCCACAGCGTCCACTACTCCTATGCAAGAACAATAATGCCATTGCTGTCAAACATTTTATTATAGAAATTTCTTTTATTATCCTTCGCCAAATTTATGCCCTTAATCAACATTTGTCTGCAAACGCTTTTATATAGAAAGAAGCACGCTTTTATAAATGAATAAGCACGCTTTATCCCTAATGTCCCTAGAGGAAAATCTGACAATCACCGCAAAAATTGAGGTAGCGGTATTCTGGTGTCAGATCTAGGAGCAATTTCCCACTAATCCAAGGCAGAGGTCTGCTCCGTGATTTTTTGTCAGGTGGGTTTTGAAGGTTAAAGGGACGTTATGGATATAGGAATACGCATGCTTTTATATACATGTATATAAAACATGCATATTTCTATATCCATAACGTCCCTTTAATCATTTTAGTTGCTAGATGTATTTCGATAGTTCATTTTCGTTTTTGTATTTTGGGTGCTTAAAGGATTTGACGCGTTTGTAGTATCTCTGTTTAAATATGCCACCTGTCAAGCCAATGTACGTCTTGGGTCCATCGGTTGAAAAGACCGTGGCTTTGTAAATGATTTTAGTGGTTAAGCATTTACCCAAAAGCGAGCAAGTACTTATCTTACTGCAATTGCTTAGTCTTAGTTGGGGTGGGGTGGGGATTTTGGTAGCATGATTTTTGAATTATGGGATTTCCTAATAGAGTTTATGTTCTTCATACAAGAGCAGCTGACTTTCACTGTGTTTAGGTTGTTTTTATGTAGTTTAAGGCCACTATCAGTAATTTGTTAAATGAGAAATTTGAAAAAAAATCATTAAAATTGTTTTCATATCTATAACAAGTATAGATATCCAAACATATTCGATAAACCCTAAGACAGAAAGCAACATCATAATGACAAAATCGTGAAACTAACGCAGCTTTTTTTACTCAAATATGGTCAAAATAGCGAATACTGTCAGTTGGAATTCATGTCCAATCTTCAAAAAATCTACACGCACACTAAAAAAAATTAACCAATGAATAAAAACATAGACACTTACCTTGACACGAGACAAGAATAGCAGACATAGTAGTGTTGGCATGCACCGGAACCAAGGCTTAGATTTGGAGTGCATATGTCGTTTACCCACCATCAAGCTAGTAACGAGGGATTCAATGTGAAATATCAAATTGTCCATCGAAATATGTCATTAAAACGTGCAATTCCCCTTTTTCAATAAACCAGACTCATCAAAATTAATAAACTATTTTTTCTCTAAGGGCACCAGTAAGTTAGTACAGCTTGAAAAGAATCAAACATTTAGTTCAAACGCGTTTACATACAGACATGAATCCACAATTCATTCCATGTGCATATTTTAACTATAATAAAAAAACTAAATTTATTATTTTATTGATTGTTATTGAAGGAGGTGACTTCGATCGACAACTCGTACCCGCTCTACTTTGCTCCATCAAAATTCAGATTTGGTATTCAGAAATTATTTTTATAATTACCCAGTGAAATTTAAACCCCAGACTCGTTTCCTTTTGATGTTGGAACATGTAGTTGACTACAATAATTAACACACACACAATGTCCTATGGGTAATTAGTACACATTTGCTTCTATATTATATTATTATTATTTTTCGTTACCAGGAGTTACCCGTTAGATCAGAGCTGATCTTACACGGGGCCCTGCATTATCATTACAAAGAGTACAAGTGAAAAACCACCTCAAATTTACAATAAACATAAAACTATCGATGACATCAACTTCTTAAATCACAAGCATAATATTTCAGATAAGTTTCAAAATATGAAATTACATGTAAAAAAAATATTCCGTAATGCATAGTTGCATTCAGACTGACACAAACAATCCACCCACCAATTCATACAACATACGCAACCCGTCATGCTACGAACAACCACCACACCCATACCGCCTACACAGATTCAAGTCGGAAGGCACCCCATGCATCCGTTCAAGTACATATACCATATAAAAATCTGTTTAAAACTTGTCAAACACAAGTGCTACAACGCACAACCACTCTCAACAGTCATCCCACCAATCACCCGCAGGCCACATGAAGCCAAACATAGGCATGAGGCCTACACACACACTCGTACACGCCTCCACACACACACCACCCACCACATCACACACACACGCACGCAGCACCGCACGCACACACACACACACACACACCACACACGCACCACAAAAAAACACAAGCATGCACATACCACCCAAGCACACACAACACACACACCCCACACAAATAAAAAGGCCATTAAACACACAACACAACACACAACACCACACACAAATAAAAAAAGGCGAAATACTTAAATTTACACTCTCGCCAAAGAAGAAAAAGAGATGATCAATAAAATGGTGAATTTAAAAGTGCAAACGTTCAAATTAAACGCTAAGTTACAGTCAATAATAGTTTCTTTGAGACCAAGTTATTTAATGTTTGCCAGAACGTATAGAGTATACATTATGGAGCCAAAGTTTTACTCGTTTAAGTGCATCTAAAGCAAAGCTTCCAAGGACAAATATGCAACAAACACATACGCACACACACACTACGTATACACATACCACCACGCGCGCAAACACATTACATATACACAAAACACAACCTACAACTCTCCGGGCATCATACTATAATTTGGCTATGTTGTTTGTGGGTATGTTGGTCTATTCGCAAAAGGCTCCAGTCAGTTTCGATCCACATTGCGCCAAATTCACATGAAAGGTGCGTGAGGAAACCGGCACGGTAGTGTTAGCGCAGTATATTTTGGACGGAAATCCGTCAGAAATGACTGATGAAATACCGAAAGTGTGCTCGGTTGCTATGAAATTACCATTGTTTGTTACGCGTTACTAAGCGGCGTGTATGCGTGGTGCGTTGCGAGGGTGGTTCCGCGTGGCAACAGGCGATTACGCGTTTAAGGCGCTATATGCGGTACGCAAATAACTTACAGGCTCTTATAGTGCAAAC
>JAMKCH010046484.1:0-11463 GCA_023653785.1 Ophioderma brevispina
TTGACGGCCGAGATGCAACGAGAAACATTTTCCGACCGGTACCACGTTTTCGTTGGCTCTCATTGCATCTCGGCCGCGTTAGGGTTAATTGGTAAATGAAGGAATGACCCTTTAATTGGTAAATGAAGGAATTACCCTTTAATTGGTAAATGAAGAAATGACCCTTTAATTGGTAAATGAAGGAGTGACCCTTTAATTTAATAGTAAGTGAAGGAATGACGGTGATGGAGTACTGAGTTGGGGTACACTGTGGAGTGATTGATGCTTCACACCCGGTAGTCTGCATAATGCATGCCCTCAAACAAATCAATAATAGCGATCTCCCCCTTCACGATGTACTTGTGCATTCAAGCAGACCAACAACATTTCAATTCAATCGTATTGATCAGCCATCTAATTGATGTTAAGACTTACCCGGTACTTGTGCAGTCAAGCAGATCAACAATAACATTTAATTGCGATCACCTAGTATTCTTTGTCCAGGTATTGTGATGGCTACTTATGACTTGCGACTACGGAAATTAGTATTGGGAAACTTTCAAAACCGACTCAGCTTGATTCTTGAAACCTTTGATATATGCAAAGAGCCGCGAGTCAAAATGACTTGCGACTACAGGAATTTAGAGTAGTGGGAAAGGAAAGCCGATTTGGCCGACTTTTAAGATGCTTTATGTTCAAAAAGCCGCGGGTCAAAATGACTCTCGGCAATTTTTCTTGCGGGTCAGAATGAAAAGTCAAAAGTCAATGATGCGGGACCTCGGGTCCCTGAAATCCCTGAAGAAAATGTGCCTTTCTACGGGATTATTGGCGCGGCAAACAAAATGACAGAGAGCAAATCTGATAGCAAAAGAAAATTAAATTATAATATATAGAAACAATGCCATTATGAGATTGAACTGTCACTCGCAGTGTTGTTTTAACTGTGTTGATCACATACCAAAATGTGACAATTTTCACCGGAATCAACCAAGATATGAAACGAATTAATGTCCAAGCAGCCAATATGTAAGTTGTAGAACTGCAATAGTAACAAGAGCGAGCATTATTTTGTATTTAGCCGGCAAATTCAGTCATAGATAATTTTCAGTACTGTCATGCAAATGATGTTTTGATTGCATAATGCACTCGGCCGCCCATTTTGGGCTACTTAAGAGACTTCTAACCGTAAATGGATTCCATTTACAGTTAGATATTTCGAACAATAGAATGTGCTCGATGTACGTACGTGGTAGCATCTGCGTAAGAGACTAATTATAATTGTTTCGCACTGCAATAGGCGAATTTAGGAAACCGAGGGGAATTTTGGATTTTGACATGAAAGCGGTAAAAAATTTGTGACAGTACGGTAAAGAAAACTAATCTTTAGTTTAAAGCTTTGGGCACTTACAAACATCGTACATGTGCCGATTTCGTAGACATAATTTATGCAAATAAGCAATGTATATTGCCTCATGTCAGACCTGTTCACAAGAAATTCCCAAAGTCGATGTATTGATAGGCGATTTCCCTCGTTTTAAAGCTTCTTATTGGTTAAAAACATCATGTGACAAATCATAACGTCATTTTATCGATAGCTCTACTTTCAATGCATCAAATTGCTTTTATTCTGTCGCAATATCGGTACTGGTTTCGCTGAGTTACCTAGATTTGTCGCCGTTTGGTACGAGTTTGCTTCAAATCTGACCAACTTGCTTGTTTTTGGCGAGTAAAATGCCCCTCTTTCTTTGATTGGTGTATTTTATAGGAATTTATTTGGGAAATGAGGACTTTTGTGGGTCAACTTGACAGTCTCAGCATCAATTTGGTGTGCGTAATTTGACAGGTGTCGCATCAGTATGTTCTGCTTGCGATCAATATGCATAGATTTACCAGTGCGATTCTGTCAATGGTATTTCGCATTTGTTGCAGTGCTCGATTTTTTTTTTGTTACAAAAAAATTTACATACACCGGTGCATGTGAGAACAAAAATTTACATGCACACATAAATTATTACAATAAAATTTACTCGCAGTACAATTGATTTAGTTTGCATGTCCATTTTCAACAAATCATCAAAATATTGCAACTGAAAACATTTCTATGGGTACATGTTTACTTTGTGTCCCAGGAGCTAAAATGGACTACTGGTCTACCCTACATCAGTACATGCACAGAGTGCATGTAGGTTTTCAGAGCTTAGGCACAGGAGAAAATCCAATGCATCTGTGCACCCACGTAAATTGTTGATACGACATACATACGGTGGACGGGGGTAACCAAGTTGGGGTCAATGAAGTTTAAAAGTGTATTAAAGAAAAATATGATGATAATCGTAAATATGGGTATATTAGTGATGGGGACTTCAGGGGAAACCCCCCCACTTGTTGCAATTGTCATGATGTTTACTCCTGCATGCTGGCAAAGGTTTTACACAAGAAAAGAAAGCAGAGAAGAAAAGCATTTTACAAAGTCAAAACAAAAATAATTAAATTAGCCGTTACTGACCTCGCTGATGACCCTTTTGCTATACGGACAATTAAAAAAACATGTTTCTCGTCAGGGTTTTTTGAAAAAAAAAAGGAGGGAGGGGCTTTTTATTTTTTATTTTCAAGATGGCCGCCATTCAAAGATTTTCGTCAACTCCAGGTTTCCCCTTTTTTGTCAAGCCTTGCCATAGATTGAATTGGAAAATGGGGAGCAGTAATCTAGAAAAGGCGGCTCCTGGTCCTATTTTTTTAAGGGAAACAGGGAAGCCGTTTTTTGTTAGTGACCGGGAGTGATTAAACCAATTTATTTACGCAAGATACTACAAGGGGTAGTCTCAAAATTTATGAACATAATTTTAGAGACACCCACAAGTGACTAAACTCGCCAATTTTATTTCATAATGGTACATCAACCTCGTTTATCCAGACTTGGCGAGAGTGCTACGAAAAACTGTTAAAAAATTCGGTTATAGTTGATATGAAATGGAAATATTGAGAAATAAAACAGAATCATACCACTTTGTTTTTTGCATTTTATTTAAATTATAAGATCATAGGCCAAAAGTTTGATCATTTTGGTACGCCGAAATCGACGGACAATTACGGGACATCGAACAGTTCCAGCCCCAAGAGAACAGATTTCAATGATTAAAATAATAATCTATACTAAAAGAAGACAGTTACATGTAACATGGATGTTGTTACGAAAGTAAGTTAAAAGATGTCAAAATTTGAAGCTGGAAAGGACCGACCCAATCTGACTTTTCGGGGTGGTTTGGAAAGGGGTTTCTAGATGGAGTCACACCACAGTATTTTAATTTAAAATTTGGTTGGGAGATTAGAAAAACTCTGTACGAGTTATTTATTTTCTCTTTTCATTACCCATTTTTTTTTACTTTTGTTGATGCCCATATCGGTCCATTATATTTATAGTGCGCTTATAAGCAATATGGCACAATCAGTGTTTATTTTGTTAAAATTTGGGTCAAGGCTCCATGTGCTTCAGGCCAAAAGTTTTAATGTCACATTTTAATCACGGCGATAATGGTGCACTGAAAGAACAATTTATGTTGGTAATTGTATTTGATAAACCAAATTCGGATGCCTTTCAAACGAAAGTTTCAATAACTTTGAATTCAGGAATTGAGTAACACCAAAGGACAGGGCACCAATTTTCTTTCAAAATCCGGCTCCCTGGTCCCGATTTTTCTGTCAGACCGAGCGCCAAAAACTTGGGAACCCGTGGGTATAAAATAGCCTCGGCGGCCCCGGCTAAGGGAAAGGCTTGCGGGTGTTAACTTTATCACACGTGATGTCAAAGCTAATAGACAACAACATAAAGTTCACACAAAAAAAACTTACCTATTTACAATGTTTTAATAGTTTAAGCCACCATGTTTAAACACATCTTAGTGTTTTAGTTGTTAGAATACCTCAAACTGAAGCCACTATATTCAATTGGACTCTAGAGATTTTCAATGCCAAATTCTCTAAAAATCATAATCGTTGTCAACAGAAGAAAACTGAACGAATGACGCTCATTGTTTACAAAAAGTTTTTTTTGAGGGTGGGGTACATCGGTTTTTACATTATATGGAACTTTGCCCATAATTGATGCTTAGTAAATGTGCAGACGACACGAAAAACCATGGTGAAATTACAACCACAATAGTAATTTATGCAAGTCTCACACGCAATCGGCCTTTAAATTTGCCAGAAAACAGCTTGATCAATGTATTGCCACGGAAACAAATTCACAGTACGTACGGACTCAATCCCGTGTTAACCTCTCCGCCAGTCGCATTATTTAAAACATCGTCAACATATGTGTTCATGCATTGATGTGTGGAGCGATATCTTAGGTAAAACGACTGATATGTGAAACCATTAAAATCCACGAAGGCACTGGCACAGCGCACATGGGTCCCCTTGCTCTTAGAGCTTCGCTATTGGGGTTGTTTGGGAGATGAAATGGGCACCAGCACATTTGCGGATCTTTCGTACAATAGGTACGCTGTTTCAGCCAGTTTTTCATTGTAGAGGGAATTTAGTGTACGGAAAGAAATTTCACGAAGGAATTTGATATCGATACCTAATTGCTCCCGGGAGACCGCGAGAGCGCTAGTGGGCAGTGGGTGTGATCCCAAACCTTTTTATTTGAACCCACCTTTTTACTGAGACCACCCTTATACTGAAAATGTTGGACCCCCCACCCTTTACCATTTGCAAGCAACTTGTGATTACCAGTAATGGTTAAGAGTAACATAAACTTCCATACACAGAATAGCAATGTGCTCGTGAAACATATATGACAATTATCTATTCATATTATATAATTATTTTTTTGTAGGCCAGATTTCCAAATTAGCACCACCAGAGGTTACACAAAATTGAAAATGAACCAAAATATTTGTTTAAAAGATACACCATCCATGTCCAAAATCAAGTAGGCTCAGACTGGCATGACTGGGCACGTACGCAATTGGTACATGATCAGCTCCAATATCAAATGAAAGGTCATTTTCAGACCAACTATCAGCTTTTTCATCTTCCTCAATCACATCTGCATCAAGCCCTCAAATTTGCATCAGAATCTGATTTCTTCGCCAAAAATCATGCGATCCCAACCCCATTATTTTCGACGGGCGCGCCATTTTAGGACTGAGCACTTGCTAAAAATCATCGGTACAGGGGTTTCCGATTCGTTCGGTCTGTCGAAAGCTACTTCATCAAAAACGGGGAAAAAGCCCCGAGCCATTTTTAGTAAAATAAACGATTGACCATCACCGATAAAACAAGTTCTTCTAAAAAACTGGCCCCGCGATGGATATAGAGAACGAGAAATATGCTGGGTGTGCCTGCACAAGGATTTCCACAAATCCGGGTCCCTTTAAAAAAATGCAGTACTGGATTTGGCCCTGCTGTGATGCTTTTCATCAAAAACATCCCCATCAAGATTAAGCTGAGAAATGTGTCTTTGGTACAAAAAATTGGTGATGAATTTCTAATTTCATATAGGAGCAAATATGAAAGTCAGCCTGCGGTTTTATATTGAATATAAGCAAAATTGAAAATCATTTTTTTTCTTCTCTGTTAAGACATTTCTGTAGCCCAAATACAAAGGCTTTAAGAAATATATTGAGTTACTAAGCTATATGAACATTACTATTATGACACAATTTGGGTGCCTCAAAAATCTGTAGCATTTATAATATTTTTATATAAATACGAATTTTGATGGTTTACCTGAATAGACAAAGTTGATAAAGAGAAATGAGGATATTGTTTTTCTGCGTATATTTATTGTTTTGAGAACTGTCCAAAAATATCATTTTATATTATTTTTTTTTGCATCATGGTATATGTAAATGAACGATTGGGGTGTTATCACCACTGCAAACATTGCATTTTCTTCCGTCTTAAGTTTCATCTATATCTGTCATTACACTGTGTTTTCTAATAAACAAAGGGCAATCGGTAAGCAATTTGTGGACTAGAAACCCTTATTCTGTATTTGAAAAATTGGCATTTCAATTTCAACAACTGAGATACGATGGATCAACGGCAAAAAAAACACAAAAAAACAACACAGGTAGGCCTAGAGCAGTGCGTTAGCGTCGAGTCAGGGCCCGAGTCAGGGTGCAAAATGAATGTCATTTCGATTTTCGTATCAAGGTAGTGATGCCTCGATCTGGTTCAGCGGCCTCATGCATACGGGGTAGCGAGGCGCACCGAGTAATTCCCGTATCATAGCAACGATCGCGGCGTAGCCTCTATCTGCACAGTTTGAAGTAGTCTGGGGCCAAAACCCCATTTTTTACCTGAACCCAAAAGTAGCGTCCGCACAATTTGTTTTGGCTGTTTCTGCATCCTGAAGACCTACTGATTGAGAAACTGAGGGGTGCCAAAATTGCACCCTTGAGCATTTTGAAATATCCAAGATGGTCGCCAAGATGGCCGCCACCACATAAAATTAGCAATAACACGGCTTCTAAAGCAGCTATAAAGATGATTCTTGTGTCTCTGTATGGGTTTTTGGTGTCAACGAATTCAAATTTGTACTCCCTTTTAACACTAAAATCTTCCCTATACCGAAATCCAAGATGGCCGCAATCACATAATTATAATTAGCAATAGCTCAGCTTCTACAGCTAATACAATGATGATTCTAGTGGCTTTGTATAGATTTTTGGTGTCAAAGAATTCAAATATGTACTTTTTTAAATACTTAAGCCTTCCGTAAAACCGAAATCCAAGATGGCTGCCAAAATGGCCAACAAATTGGCTGCCACAACATTTGCTTAGCTGTAATCTCAGCTTCAGAAGTACATACGATTATGGGTTTAGTGTCTTTAATTAGATTTTAATGGTCAACGTGTTCAATGTTATCATTATTTATAACTTCAGGGAAACTCGGGCTGCTTAGCACAAATTCTTTACAAAAGAAGCTCCAAACTTGCATTGATCCTCTCAATCCTGATCACCATCCAACTGGTTTGATCGATATCGTTTTGGTAGGATAGCCCTGAGGTGGTGAATGCTGATAATGCAGTTCCTATAGGAGTTAAAGGTGCAACGAGAGATTTCACATATCAGGTGTCCCTAAAAAATCGAAAGTGCTGATTTTAGCCCTGATGTAAAGCTTTCCATCAAAAATATCCCCATCTGAAAGGATTAAGCTGAGAAATGATTTTTTTATATAAAAATTGAGAAATTTCTAATTTCGTATAGGAGCAAATACGAAATTCAGCCTATGTTTTATATTGACATATAAGCAAATCAAAATAACTTGTTCCTCTCTTTTAAGAAATTTCTGTAGCCAAATACAAGGTAAGAAAAAAAAAAAAAAAAAAAAATGCCTCTGGTTCAGCGGCCTCATGCATACGGGGTAGCGAGGCGCACCGAGTAATTCCCGTATCATAGCAACGATCGCGGCGTAGCCTCTATCTGCACAGTTTGAAGGGTACAGCTAAAGGTAAAACACAACCCCAAACGCACTTAAAAAAAATAATTTAGTTAAATTTTAAATAAAAATCTCCAAATTTCCTAACATCTCTATAAAATCATAGAAAAACATAACTGTACATAATTTATAAAATAAGGAATTTAATAATATTTACAAAGTATTTACTTCTTCTTAGGAATCTAAAGACGACTTTGTTTCGCTCGGCTCTAATATGCCTCGATGGTTCGAATCGAGGGCAAAAACTTCTGTTGCCAATCTTGGTCTAGGTTACATCCTACATAAGTTATGGCTATAAGGTCGAGTTGAAAGGATTCCGCTTCCGAACAGCCAGGCGGGTGACACTGTGTACAAATGCCCAATAGCCAATTTCGATATCGATGGTTTTGATAGCGCCAACACTTTCGATAAGCTACCCACACAATAATTAATTATGCTAAACGTAAGTTACAGACGTAAACGGGGGGTGGACGTGAGCGTAATAGGCCACGAACGGCTGGCGAACTATAAGCTTACAGATTTGCATGCAGATCAGTGTGCAGTACGATCCTTTCTCTTGATCCGAGTTGTACTCCAGCCTTTTATACTCCAACTCGTGGAGTGGCCTATCCCGATTTTATTTAGGATCCCTGGTACGCGACATGGAATGACGTCATTATTATGCTGCCATCCCATCGCCCTTTTCTGCTTTGTTGTTGTACAGTCATAGTGCTAGAGCATTCAGGATGTCTGGTTGGAGACTTGAAAAACATTTAACGAATCCTAGAAAAAAAGCTTTAGACGTTTAGCATGGTGAGTTAAATAGCCGTGAATGTTAATGCGTCGACGATCTGCCGATGGTAATTTAATACACCCCTTTCTTGGAAAGAATTAGTATTCTGCCACAACCCTGTGAATTTGGCAGCCGAAGAAATAAATGCATGTCTGAAGGATGTAGTGGCAGAATACTGAATTCATACCACTTCTGGAAAAGTGGCGTCTTCAGTGTAGATTGTCGAGTGATCAAACATGCTATAGTTTGAGTAATAATTTCTTGGCCCGGCGTACGCGCGATCGTTGCTTGTTGCGTGAAAATGCGTCTACGTGCAACACAGTGGCGCGCCGTTCTGGCGGGGGGAAGCGGGCGTACCTAGGCTAGTAACTTGGCCAAGAAAGATTACTCCAACTATAGTATTATTTTGTTTGGGATATGACGTTGAAGACCAGAAAAAAGTCTCTCTTCCCGTACCGGCCGCTTATTGTGTTACACACACCACACGCACAACCTGTATCGATGTGGGAAGAGATTACAATCATCGTGACTGCAGTTGGGACATTCCGAATGTCAGTCCCCGACTTAATAAACCAGGGAGGTAGCGACGCTGAAGCGGTCAAAGCACGTGGTATGGCCACCATTTTGTAAAAAGACGTGAACCGATGTGAATAAGCGGACACAGGGATTTAAATTTCGCTCTGGATTCTTCATTGGCAGAAGGGATCGTTATGTACAATGGAGTTCATATTGAATTCGGGCTTGTCAAACGAGCATTATCAATCTTTTGCATTTCACAATTTACGAACTCACCCTCATTTCTAGTATGACCGGACCATACATAGTCAAACGTGTAGCACGAATCCTGACACAAGAAATCTCCAAAATACAGACTTAATATGTATTTTCATCGAAAGGAAAAGAATTGAGGAGATAAAAACAAGTACAAGTAGTGCATGATAAATACTGTGGCCATTAGGGTTATTTTCTTAGTGTTAAGTTTACTTCCGACGCAGCACTGCGTCGACAAGTCCTACTTAATACAGGCTTGATGGCTACAGCTTTTCCAATGGCATTATTGGCCTTTACGTCTTGCCGACGACCAATGTCAAAAAACGGACGTTAAGGTTCCCTGGAATAGGACGTTCATACGAGGTAGAAACTTAAAAAGCGGTTTAGCTCTGTTGATACGGTAAGTGGAGATTCTTGAGAAATTCTAATTGTTTTGTTGCCTCCTGTCACCCAGTGTCACCCGTTAGTTCTGTAGGTTCTGACAGAGACTTGCCACATCTCAAGTTGTTGACGTGGTCACCCATATATAGCAGGCGTGATTGTAAAACATGTAAGAGAGCGATGTTTACCGGAAAAGCCCCACCAAAGAATTAGTACTAGGGAATTTTAGCATGATCATGAAAGGTCTTGTGGTTCTTCTGTTAGTCCCAATTAATTGGAACTCACATGTTCTTTAACAGTATGGTCCCAAAACATGTGTATCAGCTATGACATTTTTGTGTGTCTTCAATTTCAACCAATGACAGCAATTCACCTCCAATTTTCATATAACCCGGCGGCTTTCGCTAAACACTCTCTCTACTTTAGCACCAGTAAACCAATTTAAATACACGAATAAAAGCTTTTCATTAAGAAACCTGGCAATACAAAATCAGGACTTAGTCACCGGTCAGAATCTTAGATACAAGTCTTGAAATTTCATTACATTTCCTTCATAAAAAGTATGAAGATATGTAACTATCCTGGTGAACACTCTAAGGAATAATTTCAGGTGGAATCGGATAATAATTATTCCTGAAGCGTGAAAAATTAGTGGAGAGGGGGGGGGGGGGGGGGGGGGGGGGGGGATTTTATATGAGAATAAAAATTTTGTCATATCAGGTACAACAATATTTGGAAGGATCAGCCATTGATGCAAGTTAATGCATTACCTGATAATTGTACAAGGAGGAGTAATGCACTCCAGTAGGGCTGTCGATCAAAGTTTAACGTTTAAACGTAGCGGCCGTTAAACGGATAGTTAATATTGCACAAAACAGTTACGGAAAGCTACTTTCATACCAAAAGTTTGCAAAATTCAATAAAGCAAAGCACACACAGGATGTTTTGTGGCTATTTTAAAAATATAAAAAATCTTTATAAAGTACCATTGTCACAATTTTTTGATGCAAATAACAAGTTAACAACGTATAAATTAATAGAAATCGGCCACAAAATTTTTTGGAGTATTCGCCGCTTGTCAAGGCTTTGCACTTCAGGGTGACGGGCTTGCCGAAGTAGCCAATCACGCACGTTGTACTATCGCGCGATGGACTGCAAAAATTCAAGATGTCGACATCAGACGCACGTTGCCGATGTGGTGCAACTTACCGTGAACTTTCAACTTTTAAATAAATTTTAAGTAAAATTATGTTGATTATTTATTGTAATAAATAAAACTACACCTGATATAAGTTAGCAACTTAATATAGATGAAGTATGACTGAGGTAAAGCAAAGCTACCGCGATTCCGATGGGCTGCGGTCTTTTGATGCCCGGACTGGCAGTGAATATAGAGTACTGTTAAATGGTCGAAAATTTTCCGTTAAGACATTCAACGGAATCGACAGCCTTACTTTTGATGCCGACTGGCAGGTGAGATAAAGTAGACATTCCTTCCTTCCAAGTTTAAACGGTTAAACGGTAGAAAATTTTACGTTTAAACGTTTAGGACATTAAACGGAAATCGGAACACCTTAATGCTCAGCAGGACTAGTCTTCTAGATACTTTTCTATCCTATAATGACATTTTTCAGTAGTACAGTACATATAGGCACATTGCGGGATGCATTATGGGAGTGATTCAAAATACTTATTGATATATAGCGGGAGGCCAGGCTTAAAGCGCGAGTCCCACTCGGAGGTAAAGGGAGTGACACTGAAACAGGAGCGGTCACTAGAGCGGGAAAATGTCCAAAAAGGTCAACATTTCACAAAAAAAGAGGAACATTTGGCAATCTTTTTTTCCAATAGCTGGAGTACCCAAACTTAGGTATGGTAGGAGGGCCAAAGCCCCTACTAACCATATAATCCATTCCCCAGGGTCCTCCCCTGGGTTCTGACAGGGGGGTAGGGAAATGTAAAAAAGGTAATTTCACAAAAAAGTAAACTTTTGCCATAACTTTTTTTCCAGAATGAGTCAGAGTACCCAAACTTAGGATATATTGTAGGAGGACACAAGCCCCTTCTAGCATGAATCCATTTCCCCAGGGTCCTACCCCCTGGTTTTTTC
>JAMKCH010046485.1:0-11205 GCA_023653785.1 Ophioderma brevispina
TTTTGTGACTTACCCACACAAGACATCATGCAGAAGAATTTTTAACAAAATTACTTGAAATTGTGCAAACAAGATCAGTTTCCTCATGTAAGTAGGACTGCAGAATTGAGACACAAATTAATATTAAAATAATATATGTACTTATAATTCTGTCTGTTTAAATAAGACTAACATATTCTACAAATTTTACTACCTTAAGTGTCCATCTGACAGCTGACTATTCCTTAATGTGCATGGTTAATGGACAACAAAATGATACAGGTACAAAAGTCAGCCATAAACATGGCATATAATGCACAGAAAGCTGTCTGTTTTTATCATCCATACACTTCTGGCATTATACTTATCTGCAGGTATTTTATTTCATGTACGTTCATCGTGTTTCATTTAATTTAAAAATCAAGTTAGTAGTAATGTTTAAAGTAGTGGGCTTGAATTTCATGCAAACATATATACTTGAGAGTCTGAGAGAGTGTGTGTTGTGAACATCTTGTACAAGATCAAGTAGAATATGTATTTGGCGAAAGTAGTTTGGTAGATGGGTAGAAACAACTCGGACAGGTTACAAACCCAAGCAGGAACGGACAAACAGCGTAGAGCTAGACCAGGGCAACGTGTGCACTACTCAAGCGAGTCAATCGTATAATTAACCTACAATGCACCGCTCATGCAGGTGACGTATGTTCCCTGAACTTTTTTACCCTTGACTGCAGACACGATATTTAACATTGAGTTGTTTACATCAATACAGCAGGGATGATAACATTTGACTGCAAAAAGCCAGTTGTGAAAGTTCAGAGGCGGCACGGGTAGGGGGGAAAGGGGGCCGAGGTGTTGCTTTAATATAGCATAATTTGACTGGCGTTTACTAAATAAGTATGGTGTGGTTTGTAAGAGGTGGTTCTGTGGACACATTGACATGTTGTTTAAAGAATTGAATGGAATTGCATGCACAAAACCTGCTGACTCTCATTTGGTATTGAATACAAGGCCATTTCAGGGGCCAAAGTAGTGAAGACTTAGTGGAGCCTACTTTTCAATCATGCGGAGGTTTAACACTTGGGAACCATGGTAAATTTGTGAAAAGAAATGTGTTAAATCCTATTGGAAATTCTTTGAGGAATTACAAATTCTACTCGATAAATAGAAGAGAGAAAAATATTTTAATTGTAGAGTGCTTCAGTGAATAATCTAGTAAAAGCACTGAATTGTATACTCTGTGGAAAGTGCAAATATAAAGCTAAATTTACTTTAATTTCACTTGAAATTGACTCCTACAGTCACTTGAAAATGTTCACTTTAAGGACTCAAAATCAGATTCTATTGCCTATTAAATCCCTGAAGAGCATAGAAATCAAGTTAAGATGACATAAACCAGGAAATCTGTATTCTAATTTCACAATATTTGAAAGAGTGAATTTATTCTTAGTCTGTTGGAGAATGTGTTTAGGTCAATGTTATAAAGTTTTAGTTAATCAAGAATCCTTCCCTGACACTTTCTGTATTGAAAAAAACAATGTGATTCTCAGTTACAGGACATGTTGTATGGCTTCTGAGAAGCCCCTAGCAAAGATATGGGTTAATAGGGATCTGTACCTTCAAAGGGCTGGATAATTGAGATTGTAGGACATTGACCTCACAATCCAGAGGTCACCAGTTCAAATTGTGTTTCAGCCATTTTTGGGGCTATCTCATGTCCCTGTTTTAAAATGTTACAAGTTTTAGATGTCATGGAAAACATAAAACTTCAAGGTTGCACCACAATTCAGTAATCCCCTTAAAATGAAAAAGATAGAAATGCAATTTTTACTTTGCTAGAGCATTTTAAATAAAATTATTTAATTAAGATCGTATATTTATCCCAATTTCTGCTTTCCCGGAACATTGCCTCCAAAGTACAATTATCTCCAAAGAAAAGGCAGTGTGTCAATACATCTCACAGCTGTTGTAAAACAGCCTTGGACAAATGCACTGCTGTATGCAGTGTTTAATGATGCAGTGTTGTTTCTTCAACATTACTCGAACAACAAGTGCATAATGAGTATCCTTAAGGACAGAATTATGGCCATTTTCAGTGATTATTATTGAGAGGATATAACCATGCATCCTTTCAGGTGACCATTGCATTTGTCCAAAGTTATTCACAGCTTCTTGACAGTCATGTCAGTGTTATGTAACCATGGCAAAACACATTTCTTTTTGAGTAGACGCTTTTATAAACCCTACAACCCTGGGCACGATCTGACAGGGTGATAACACGTTAAGTTGGTATCTTAAGATGGCTTAATTAATGATCCAACTAATTTGGAAAGCCATCTTGAACCCGCTTGATTAAGGACTAGGCTTGTTTGGACTCATTTGAATGAATTTTTGATGCTGATACCAAATATGATCATCAAAATACTTAATTTTAAATTTTATGGTGAAAATTGATTTATGCACCCCTGTAGCCTCTTGCAGTACACAACGGGTTAATAATCACCATTCTCTAAACAAGACAAGCACCATCTCCTAATAATTTCCAAACTTAACCATAGTTAATTTAAAAAATGTGTCTGCTGCTAAATACTCAAGAGATGTTAGCTATTTAGACTTCATCTAGTGATCTATTGCATGCTATAACACACTAAACATGTAGGTATATTACTGGTTTGCTATCTTCAGTAGACAGCTTGCAATCAATAGCAATCCTGGTTCTTAGCAATCAATCATGTCAACCCAAATGACATCAGCAGTAAACAGATCCGGGTAATGTTTATTTACAGTCTGATGCAAGACTGTCCGACAGACAAACAAAATGCAGTCAAGGATTGCTAATAAAATAAGTTTGTGTATCTTGCTTCAAACAATGGTGGGTGTCAGTTGTCAACAACACAACACATTGTCTTATATTGACTGGGTAGTTAGTATTGGTATTGAGCTACTGCATGATATTCCCCGAATAAGGGATCAATGTCTGGCCCTTTTTAGCATAAATTAAAAAACTGTGGGTGTATCCAGCACCCCCGTTGACATTGGATTTGAAAACTTTGTTTAACGAACATTAAAGGGACGTTTAATTTAGGGAAAATTATTTTCATTACCAATTGGGACCTTTTTTCTTACAGTACCTCTTATTTGCTCATTACGTGATATTGCAAATATAACCCCTTTTCCAATCAAAATCATTAGTATTCTTTTAAAACCAGAATGTCAACAATTCAATACATCTGAATGTATAAGCTAGTATTGTTCAATGTTGTTTTTCCCACATGAAACTCATTGATTGTTTTGCGTGAAATGGCTGCAGTTCCCTCATACCAATATCCTTGCTGTGGATGATTGCAGTGTGCTGTATGCAATGTTATGTTTTGCATGCATAAAATTGTTCACAGTTGTTTACTCCTTTGCCCAATCTGTCAAGTATAATGTAACAATATTACAGGAATATATTTTCACATAGTGTATTTTTCAACATTTCTTTGCCCTTGTAAATTGTACAAAATAAAAAACCCTTGTGACTTAATATACAGTACCTATTTCAATATCAAAGCAACAAATCTGCTTATACACTTCACTGTACATGCAAGAATTTTACTGAAATTTAACAGTGACTCCTACTACGAATGCTAGATTGTCCAATTTGATTGATAGTGATGCCTTAACCGTGCATGTATATTTATTAAAGCACATGTGCATATCCTAATACTCTCTCCTCACTCTCTCAATACAACACACAACTGATTTTGAATCCATAATGCACAGAATACTCTGCTGCAGTCGGCAAAGGCAACCATCATGTTCGTCCTACAGTAACGAAATTCAAACAAACCCACTGCTTGCTTTTATCCAGCATACACAAAAGCCACAGGTATTCAATCACATTCCATCGGTGCTACCAGCAATCAAAAATGTGCCTTGATACGATACCCCGTCTGCCTCTATTTGCCTCGTAGGAACGCAAATAACCATTTGAGCACGAGCAAGACAAAAAAATTACGTCCAAGAAAAAACTTTGCTTTTTACAAAGCAATTGGAGTTAAACTATTTGGTGACTTGCAATTAAATTCAGCAAGAGGAGGATTTGTTGGCCCAAGGGCGTGATTGTAGGTCAGGTAGATGGTTGGTTTGATCTGAAAGATTATCGTACAAAATTTGTTAGAGTTGTGTGTTCAAACTTAACCGCACAGTGGAAGATTTGCAATGTCCCAGAGAAGACATGCGGAGTCATAGAAATTGTTCCGCCACTTTTTTCATTCACCCGGTCTAAAGCTCGAAGGGATCCCCATCCCCTAATAAATGTCTTTTTGCTTTGGACTGCAACCGAACACATGCATTTATTAACGGCACTGATCAGTTGATAATGCCTCAATATTACATCCAAGTTTGGGAAAATCATGTAAAATGTAGATTTCGTGTTTTGATTATATTAAAATATGAGTAAGCAAATTTGGATTTTTGAGGCAAATGGAAATATTGTTAAAAGATTGTTGGTTTGGTTGATTTTTTGTTCACTCTGAATTTAAAAGTTTGAACTCACTTTTCCAAGCAATTGAAGATTACGTCCTTCCTGCAAGTTTTAAAATGGCTGCCATCAACCATGTTTTGTATTTATTTATGGGGCGATTGTAGTTCAGTGCCAGTAAATGATTATCATTGCCAACTAATAAAATGGAAGGTAAGTGTTGTAACAGACAAAGCAAACAGTCATCATAGATGTTTTGTGGCAGAATAGAAGAGGTTTAATACTGCACATGAAGGGTTGTCCCAGCTTAATGACCTTTGGTCAATCAGAGACTTTGAGTTGACTGATGAATGACCATTTATTGCTGTGGCTGTGTCAATGATTATTTGTAACGTTTCATATAGAATCCCATGGATGCAATGAGGTATTACAATTATTCCGTCATGCGCTGTATGTGTTTGTGCTAGCGCTTGACAGAATGAATGTGGCAAACACTCATTTGCATCGATGGGACTTCTGTATGAACTTGTCTACCGATTTTTTAAGTGGTTATCAGATGGCCGCCTCAGTGGCCTGTGGTTATTTGAGTTTCCTGACCTATGACCTGTTATAGCTTTTCAGTGGTTATTGGAGTATGCTAATTTCTGATGACAATGATCATTTCAGTGGTCATTAGGATGTTGTCCAAATGACCTGTGGTCATTTTAAGAGTAATTGAGATGTCTATCCTAATTCCCTGTGGGTCATTTCATCAGTAATTGAGAATGGCTATCCTAATGACCTGTGTCATTTCAGTGGTCATTAGATGGTTGTTCCAAATGGAACCTGTGGTACATTTTAGTAGTAATTGAGATTGCTATCCTAATGACCTGGGTCCATTTCATTAGTATTGAGATGGCTATCCTAATGACCTGTGGTCATTCATAGCTGGCAGAGAGTACCGACTCGTTAAACTAACACAGGTATCGCTTCTAATGAAAAAAAAAACACACTGCTAGTCTGCATGGCTATTTGGCTAGCTCCGCCGTTGCCACGGGTTATATATTTGTTTTCCCCGCAAGGCTTGTTGTTTTTTTTAGCATCACGGTGGAGTGACGGACAGGAATAATTTTCGCTGTGGGCTATAAATGCACTTTAAACTTCAGGGTCTGTGATGCACACATGACACAAATCATCATCCATGGGTATGTGTATCGTGGCTAGAAGGTTGTCAGAATTGGGAATTAGGGTTTGGAGAGTTGTAAAAACGAGGAGTGATCGTACTTGAACGAGTTGTGTGGTGGTGAGTGACTCAATAAGTACATACATACCCAAAAGAAGATCCTTTGTAATTACACATTGAAATACTGACAAACTGATCTTTTCTAGAATTTTAATTATCCAATATGTCGGAGGCTTATACAACTCTTATTCCAGATTAACACAGTGTGATTCAAGGATCTTAGTAGCTGTGATTTGTTGTCCATTGAAACTTGATGGAGTCTTTTGGTATGATCGATATGGTCTCTTACGGTGCAAATCGGGTATTATCTCAAATGCTGTGAAAATTATTTTGCAACCCAACTTTATTGAAATACCCAATGCATTAAGTGTGATCTCATTACCTATTTGATTATGGGTCAAGTACCATTGCACCTCATGTCAGTTCATAATACTCTCCCTCTTCATTGCCAATAACAAAGCCATTGTGGATAAAGCATCAACAGTTACCATCATTGCATTGCAAAATTCCACATGCTATCCGCCAGTCCTATTAATATTGACTTTGAATAGGATTGTTAATGATCTCTTAAGACATTCCTGATATACATATTGGGTGAAGCTGTGTCTTGAGAAACTAAGGTTTTAGGTTAAATTTTGAAGACAGAACAGTTAGGAACATAATCAAGCAACAAGTGGTGACATAATTTGACATTGCAGGAAGAAACATCTGCCATAGTTATAGCAGAGGGGAACTATAATAAAATTAGAATTAAGATCTATTTACTGTGAACAAGTCTACTTCTTTTGAATTTTGGTCTTGTAATTTTGACTTCAACAATCTTGTTGCTGGGACTTCGTTATTTTCACTCAAGTTTGAATACTACTGAGAGGTAAGGATTTCAATGGTATTGATTCCTGAGTAATTGCATCTTAGAAAACTCAGAGTAGCACTGATACAAAAACATGTTCTACAATGAGGCAAAAGGACTTATTGCTCCTAATCCAATATTTATTTGTATTGATCATCTCATGGATACATTAATTTTGAAAGCCTTTTTACAAAACTGTTAACAAACTGATTTTGGTTTAAATTATTCCCTTTGGACATGTGAAAGGAAATACTTCGTGCTTCTTCTGGCAAGCATAACCCTTCACACTACTCCCCGACACCTCCTGGCACAAGCGTAACCGATTTAAAACTACTCACCATTCATAGTCTCCTTCTCTATAGCATAGAGTTGAATGCATGAATGGCTAAGTGTCTGGTCCATAGCATTTCATGGCGACTTCAAATGGACCGCGGCAAATCATATTTGATATAGACGAGCCGATACTGGTATGCGATACCTGGCCTGTGCAGGTGCTTCAAGAGTGTACAGCTGGCCGCAGATTTGGGTACAAAGGGACAGGCGCGGAATCATAATTCAATCTCGGAACCATCTTATTGTGAAAGGAAGTGAGGTCGAATTCTCTAGGTCGAGTAAATTGAGCAGTTTGAAGGGAGAGTCTGTAATTCAGGAGGAATTTTCTACCACACAAAGTTAGGTATGATTATAGATCCCTTACTCATCCGGTGAAATGTTGCTGAAACTTTTTTACCTCCCCAACTGATCGTGATGGTTGAATGTATTTGAAGTTAAGGTGGAATTTTAAATATTTTTTCATCAAATATATGCACGGGTCTTGGTGGAAGGGTGACGATGCTATCTGATATGCCATTATATGCATTGACATTCACCTTATGTTTTAATATCAAGAGACTATCATGCCGCTATGTTGTTACTTACTTACTTCATTGCAAAGCTTCTATTAATTCAGTTCAAGTAAATATTTGACAGAAATAATTCAGCTACAGCGAATTTAAACGATTGTATATTCTGTACAGGCACTAGCGGAAAGTGGAATCTAAACAGGGGGTGTCTGTTTGTTGCAGTCTTTTGGGTTGCCAGTCAACTCCAATCTATTCACGGTGTTTAACGTGTAAGCACATGCGGTTTGTTTTAAAATCGGAATACTATGTCCAACAGGGTTTTTCACTCTAAAATGGTGATGTGCTTCTTGTGGTGATTAATTGCGTCGTAACATGAAATTGAATCACAACACAGTCAATCAAACGTTTAATGTGTTGTATGATGGTTTATTTATAGCTGGCATAACATCACACAGATCATGTACACAATGTATGTTGTGGTGCGAGTGCAACAAGGGCGTATCTGCGAAGCGTGCCTTCTGTCTCTTGATTTAATTAAACATCATGGCCCATCGGCAACTAAGTCACTCCACCTGTAGTTCAAATTGTTTAAATTAAAAACAAAAAATAAATTATTAATGCTTTTTCACTACTGTATTTAGAATCCGTATTAAATGGCATCAAATGATTCCAACCCAGCCTAGTCTTAATTCAGTGTTTTTGAGATGCGTCCTGGTATTGGGAAGCCATCTCAAAAACCACTGACTTAGTGCGTTGTGAACTACACCAATCTACCATGGTGCACCCAGCTGTTTGAACCCCTGCAAATCATTTCTTTTTATTCTTAGAGCAACTTTAAGTATTTGGCCACACAGTTTGACAAACTGAGATCATGGAACATACAAGACAACTATTACCTCGGCAAAAATCAAAAAACAGAAATCTTGCCATATAGGCCGCCAGGTCAGATAGAATATGACTCTCCATAGAGGATTACATTAGAAAAAACTAGATTGTTAGAAAATCATATTTTGCCCACAGTGAATTTACACAGGATCAAGCCAGTGTATAATTAGTGTGCACATCAGTGGTCAAATTGGTGTCACGACCATTGAATGTTTTTTGTATTATTCTGGTTTTGTCATAATAAATTAGACTTTCAAACAGATGTGTGGCAAAGGGCTTAAGTACTCAACAACATGCAAGTCTTATTACGTCCAGTGACTCTTAAGATGGTTCTGGGGGGTGACTGGTTGGTTCATATTGGATCGGCAGGCCATTGGCTAGCCTTTCGCACATGCTTTTTAATGCATGGGTAATGTTTTTATCTGCACAAAGAGCAGTGTGAAAGGCTAGCATCGGCAGACATCGGCTCATCGGCAAGACTCGGCTAGTCCTTCCCACATGCTTTTCACGCAGTGCATATGTTTATACATCTGGCATGCATGGCACCTTTGAAAGGCTAGTGTCGGCCGACATATGAAATATGAATCCATCATTAGTCCACTTTATGTCCTTTTCCCCAAAACCCTGACCTTGAAATGAAATATGACAACAATTCCGGTTTCTGTATCATACATACAAATTAATGAAGCATAAGGCAGTTATTATACAATTTTCTTGCACTCACATTAGATTTAGAAATGGAGCAAGTGTGTGTGTGGTAAGACATTTTGAATAGATTCTTGTTTTAATACATCTGATTGTAAGTCAGGTGAAAGTTTTAAAATTGAACAATATAAAGCATTTTTCAATCATAACTTCATAATTCTGCCCCCCCCTGTGCAGCTGGGGCATCATATGTAAACAATCATGAAATTTGGCGCAGAAAACCCAGAGAAGAAAACCATTGACGCTCTAATTAATGGCAGTATGCATACAGTCAGGCAATGTGACAAATAATGTATTTTTGTTGAGAGCTTATGCAAGTTAAAACATATTTCCTTCTGGTGTCATTTCCTTCACGATATTATGTAATTCTATGTTCCCTGTGCCTCTTATGGTTGGTAGTATGCATGCACATTGAACTTTTCATAGTCATGGGTCACATGAACTATTTTTGTAATCCAATGGAATATAGCAATTCCATAACACCGTACTACTCCAAATGGAAGATTTTGTTATTGCAGATTTGACTATTGAACATGGGGAAATGATGACAACTTCCCTTACTTGTTCCTAATCAATTAAGTGTAGATAAGGATTGACAATTAGAGCGCAGTTAACCTTTCAGATATTAGAAACGGGTTTATGAAAAAAATAGTGATTTTTGTACTTCTTTGAATTTTTCTCAAGATCACTATGATATAATTGTCACGTTATAGTCCCACTGTTTTTCCTTAGCTTGAAAAGTCTTTCGAGTAGGAGGGGAAGGCAGGATTGTGATTGGATTTCTGCCTACAGATGCAACTTGAAGCACTGAGCATGAGTTTTAAATTTCATCTGATATCTGCTAAAAGAATTGAACACTTACATTTTAGATAAATCTATTACACTTTTTAGTATGTATTCTTCAACATAACCAAGGTGGAATTTTTTTTTAAATGGAGTTTTATTTATAAATATGCTCTATTAGGGAGGGAAGGGAATGATATTAAACGCACACACTGTTAGATTTTTAACAAGTGAAATGTTCCAATAGTCCTAAAATATCATAGGTTTGAAGTGCATGAAGAGATCTGATACAGAATCTCCATTCAAGTGTGTCCAAATTCAATGTGGGATTGCTATTGGATATGAAATGAATTTTGAAACTTTCAAAAAGTGGGGTGGGGTTATTATTCTCCTTGTTATTGTTGTCATCATCGTCAGCAGCAGCAGCAGCAGCAGGTCTTTGTTATACTCGCAGATACCAGTTTGCGCTGCCACAGCCCTTGTCATGCTTATAAAGGAAAACAACTAAAGAACTACGGACATGCCTTTGATTATAACCGATTAAAGGTCGAATGCGGTCAAAATTTTAAGGGTCATTTTGGTCGAGTTTCTGGTTAATTGGGATATCACTTATTTAATCATAGGTGACAGATGTAAGCAACTCTCAGGAAATAAAGTTGTTTTTTTTTTAATTTTTTCTTCAAAAATACATTTTTACTTGAAAGTTTAAACCAATCAAACAATTTAAGAGTTAGTTTTGGTAGTGTTCTCCAAATTGAAATGTCTCGTATGATATGGCACCTTCACTGATTACAACACATTATGTCCAATGTAGCGCCTGTTTACAGCACAGTATATTCAGTGTCTAGAAACATCAAAACCTGGTATTTTCCTCAAGCACTAAATACACATTCGTGGTGTCTCTTAATTGGAACCAGTGACAGGAACGATAATACCTGGGCAAGATTTTTGCTGATGTTCATAACACTTGGTGGTAGCTGTAAATTGACAATCTGGGTTTAAAGGGGCTTTTTGTCAAGTTTATATTTTAACACTCCTTTGAATTTTGCCTGTGTATAAATTGGTGCTCTAATGAGCTTGCACTGGCCCTAGCTGGTAAGCATATCAGCTTTAACAAGTTAAAGCATTGTTGTATTCATTTGCTATTGCTGGGAGTGCAATACATCCAGAATTACATGGAAAGATTTATGGAAAGAAATTGGGTTTTTGTATTCAGGAGGAAACATAAGTTCCAAGAGAAACAAAAGTTCCAAGAGAAAACTTGTGGGAATGAGTATGGATTGGCAACCAAATTCATATACGACACTGGCTCCACATGGAATTGAACCCAGGCTGCATTGGTGAAAGGCCAATGCTCAACCATAACACCAACTCGCCCTTGCTCTGAGCACTTTTGGTGAATATGCCATACATTATAAGAATTACATATTATTGTTATTGATTTGATTGTTGTTATCATCACCATTATTGTGGT